>JAOVVI020013128.1:0-11974 GCA_028571085.2 Nepenthes alata | reverse complement strand
AAAGTAGTTAATAAATTTGGGTTCCCTTCGGATTTGGTAAAATTAGATAGTCATAGAACGAATCATATACTAAAGATCAATGTGATTTAAATGCTTCAGGTTTCCTAGGATAATCATTTAATTAAAGAAATAACTTATGAATGTTAGAAAGATTTTCACTTGCATGTTTTGGTACCTTATTAGGTTTCAACTCACTGTTTTATTTTCCTCCCCTCTAGATAAAATATAGAAATGAGACCGGATGAACAGAAGTATTTAGAGCTTAGCAAGGAGTTGGATGGAGTCTTGGAGTCCTTAAAGACTTGGGATTTTGATTGTGTTAATGTAATAATTAATACAGTGAATGGAACTTGTTTGACTTGTAGTTATACCATGTATATATTATGCTGTAAAAGAGTTTATACTTCCACAGGTTTATACTATGGATATAGTTGCTTCATCAATTTTGATTATTGTATATGTACAGATCCTAGATGACATCTATCAAATAAATTCTGGTATATTAAATGGAATTGTTGGATTAAAGCCACGGATAGATGTGGCATTTGTGGTGCTAGGCATATGTGTTGTAGGGTGTGTTGTGATAATCGAATAGTTGTGTGCTTGTACAGGTTTATTTTATATAGATTGTATTTTTTATTTTCCTCTAGCTTCAGAAGAGACTCTGCTAAAATTTCTACAGAATTTAATATTTTAAATTTATGGACTTGTTTAGTATATATTTGACGGAGGTCCCTAATGAAATAGGATTCGTTTCGTTACAGAGGCTAAGGTCACCTGAGGGTTGGAAGTCTCGCCTTTTATTCCTAGAGGTTGGCCCCAACTAGCGAGTTCCGTACAAGTGGGGCAAACTCAATAGTTTCTACGTTGGGAAACTTACGCCAAATGAAGCATATCTAGGCAGACCGTTGACGGCGCTGGTTGAAAATCATCCCAACATCTTTCGCCTTATCGAGAATTGGGTTCACCATGGGGCCTTAGAGGGAGGATCGGAAGAGGTGTCGTCAGGGGGAGGCAGCACCTCTGCCTCGAGGGTTGCTTCACAGCTGACTCCGTCTGATGGGCGCCAATGGACCGATATGAAGCGACATGCGTCCTCTTCCAAAGGGCCGTTGAGGAGGTCAAGTAGAGGGATAAGGTACTGAGAGCTTTCAAAAGTGCACGCTCGAGTGCTGGATCAAATTTTTTCTCTCAAGGATAAGCTTTGAAGGACATCGCAAAAGCTCGTGGAACTTCATCATGAGAATGCCTAGCTTAGCAGTGAGCCCTGGCCCTTCATGCTTCCCAGGAATGGTCAGGGGTCAGCATCGGGTGGTCCAAGCAGCTCAAGCTCCTGGGTTGGTCGCCGCGGTAGGTCCTAGGTATAGCTAGAGTCCACTTCTCTCTTCTTGTATTTTTTAGGCTGATAGTGCCTTCGGATGCACATACTTTACTCTTTAATGGAACTTGTCAATTTTTGTCGCATGTTGTGCTAAGTTGGAGTGCTAATTCATTGCCTTCGGTCGGTTGGGGTCCGTACGATCGGATAGGTTGGTCAACAGAGATACGAGCCGCCATGTCTTTGTTTCGGTTGATGGGGCGCGGGCACCTGATGGCACAGGCCTTTTCATTTATTATTGGTGGGATGGCTTGAGCTTGATAGGAGGTAATTACACGCGTTGCAAAGCATGGTGTCAGGCATCATTACTGATGAGGGAAAATATGTGTCGCGATGCCCTTAGGAGGGGATGCGTGTTGCGGTCATTATGAGGTGAAACCCTTGAACTTCCCAGGCAATGCCATTTGATCCCAGCGCCTTTGTCTATTTAAACAGTGGGCCTTCTTTCCTTTTTCACTCTTTCCTCTTACCTTCGACTGCATTTTCCTTCGATCTCCATGTCACATTTTTTTATAGAGCAAAGAGTAGCCTTCAAGCTCTTCATTCATGGCCTCCACGAGAGTTGACTTGACCTGGTCCATCCTTACCTCTGGCGACGTTGAGGCTCTATTTGCTTGATACAAGATTCCGAGCGGCATGGTTTATCTTCTACCTAGCAACACTGGCTGGGCATGCACCCGTCCAAAGAGGTTCATCACCATCTATGAAGCCCATCTGAAGGGTGTGCTTTGCTTTCCTATGACTCCGGAGCTGTATGGGATCCTATTAGCTATGGGATCCTTGTGGCGAGGCTTCATCCTAATGATGTGTGCTATCTAATCTCCTCGTGTGTCTTTGCTTATCACTATGGGTGCGAGTTTAGCATTAGGTCAGTGAAAGTGATCTTTCGCTTTAACTAATCTGGGGACTAGATCTCAATATCCCCACGTCTAGAGTTCCACTTTCATGGGACAAATCCAGACTCCACCAAGAATCGGAAGAACCGATATTTTTACTTAGCGGTTCATTTGAAGTAGGCCCATCCCAACGTGTGGGGCTTTGAGTAGGGCTACCTCACCAGCAAGTTGGGTGAGCGGGAGAAGGAGAAGGAGAGGGAGAAGTCGTTGACCGACCTCGTCCGAGAGCACGCCGACACTTTTCGGGAGAGGGGTCATTGGCTGACCGCTAAGGCCTTTGTTGGGGCCAATAGGGAGGCTAGCGTGGCTTCTACAACGCCTGCCAAACTCAGAGAGAAGCCTAGATCATTGGTCATATGTAGACCTTCTCGACGGTTAGTTAGGCGATGAGATTCTTCATCTGACTCCTCCACGAGTGAGGACTAGGCAACGCTAAAGAGATTAAGGAATGCTAGCAGCTCTTCGTGAAGGGGGCTCTGACCCTCTCAAAGTCATCAGGCCACTTGCCCGAGGTTGTTGCACAGGCAGTGGGCGATGAGCCTTTGGTTCTATTAGTTCCTGCAGCTGAGGACTAGGAGCTGAGGTTGAAGCTTTACCTATCCTTGTGGCTACCTTACTCTCCAGACGAAGAGTCCACTTTAAGCCTTCTCGTCGGTGTCGTCGTGGAGGTCCCCCACGAGGACTGGCTAGTAGAGGCCCTAGCTGAGGTGGTCGGTGAGGGCGATGAGGTAGAGGAGGAGGTTGCCAAAATGGCTATAAGATGTTGGAGGTTGTCACCAAGACTAGCGAGGCTAGGCCAGCTGCTGGGTTTGCTAAGGCAATGGAGACCATTGACGCGTCTAGCACGAGGTCTCCGGAGTTTGAGGTTGTAGGGATTGCTACGGCTGTCAGTCCCACTGATGAGCTTGATCTTGGGCCCTCGACACCCGAGGTTTGCAAGGGCAAAGGGGTGGGAGACGTCACAGACCTGAAGCCCCCGTCCATCCCAGAGCTCAGGATCTTTCCAAATCCATTAAGGGCTTGGGAGGTGCCCTTCCTTGAGGTATGATCTTGGTGCTTCCCTAGACTTGTTTTCCTTATTGCCTTCACTTTAATGGAGTTCTCCTTTCTTCCTTGGTCCTTGGCAAAGGTCGACACTACTACGCTTACTCGAGATGGGCTTAGTCCAGTGGGAAAACTTGGTCCATCAGCGCGACGAGGAGCTTTCCCATCGTGATCAAAATCTAGTCGACCGAAGCGTGCTTGAGGAGATGGAGGGCCAACTGAATGCCACCCTTGCTGACTCTCGAGGTAGTCAGGAAGAGGTTTCCAGCCTTAGGCGGGAGCAATTTGTCCTTAACAGGAGAATGATCTCGGGCCCTGGACGAGAATGCCTTGCTTAAGAAAGAGTTGTAGGTGGCTATCCGCCATCTTTTTAAGCTCCAAAGCCAAAGCACCGGGGCTAAGCAGGATCTATGAACCCTCCATAGTCTAGAGGAGATTGGTCATGCGCTGAACGCTAGATTTTGGGTGGCATTCGATTCTACAGATAGATTGCATCCTTGGCAACTCCTGACGTCCCAGCCGGCTTTTTTGACCTAAGGAGCAGCAGCGTTCAGGAACGATCTTTCCTGACCGACTTCTCAAAGGGAGGGGAACCCTCCTAGCCTTAGGATAGCCCTTCTCCATGTACATTCTGACTATTTGTAATGAAATTAGTTGATTAATTTTTTTGTCTCAACTATTGTTCGCTTGCATCTTTATGTGGATGTCTACGACCATCGTAGCTGGTTTTTCCCCTCTTTTTTTCTGCTTACCAGTTAAGCAACGAAGCTATCATCCTTGGGATTACTTCAGGGGTATTATCCTGGCAATGCTCGTTCCCTTAGCAGAATGTCATAACACTTTAGGGTGTTCTTTCCTGTGAGAGGATGTCATCACACTCCTTGGGGTGAGTCTCACTTGGGCGGACTGGGTTTCATGGTAGTAGTTGCCTGACTCTGGCAGAGTCCAGGCCATCACCCACATGTTACTTTGTCAATGCTTGGTTCCGTTATAGGACTTCATAGCTCACGGGCATCTAGTCCTAGTCCGATGACTGTCGTCAATTGGTGGTGCTTTTCCCTTCGAGAGGGAGTTGTTACATGCATGCTTCTTGAAGCCACCTAAGTTTTCTATGGTCGTTTGTTAGGGGGTCTGATGCTTCATCCGAGAGCCCTCAAGTCACAATATTTAACCTCATATGGGCCACTCTATTATCGAAACCGGTGTTCAGGTTTGACCTCGAATGGGTCACTCGGCTCGGGGCCAAGGTTCTCCAACCACCAGTAGGTCGGGAAGTAGGCGAGGACGAGTCCCACCTAATTTAGCGGCAGTTTAGATCATGGTTTTTTGTTATGGAAAGCAAGCAATCACATGTACAGCTATGTATAAATAAACAAAAATATCGTTAATTGAAATGTGATACAATTTTACAAGTATTTCGGATGATGTATGTCAACCTTACCTGGGCTTGGCGTTGGCTTATTGGCAGTACCTCTTGAGGTGGGTGGCATTCCATGTCCTTGGGACCAATTTGCCATCTTGGGTATGTAGATTATATACACCATTTTGGAGGATTGCTGTAACAAGGAACGGTCCCTTCCAATTTGATGAGAGCTTGTTCCTATTAGCACTTTTGCCTGTTACCTCTATACTCTGTAGGACGGGGTCCTCCACCTTAAATTGATAGGCTCTTACCCTCTTATTATAGTATCACGCGATTTGCTGCTGATAAGCTGCCATTCAAAAGTACACTATGTCTCGAGCCTCTTCGAGCAAGTTGAGGTGCTCCATGAGCCTCTGAGAATTGCTGAGGTAGTCAAAGCTCTTGACTTGAAGGTTGGACAGGCTAATTTCCATTGGGACGATTGCCTCAATTCTGTAACATAGACTAAAAGGCGTCTAGCAAGTCGGCTCCCTCGGGGTGGTCCCGTATGACCACAGGACGAATGGTAGCTCATCAACCCAGGAGCCCGCAGCATCCTCTAGTTTGGCCTTCAACCCCATGTAGCAAAGTTCAGTTCGTAACTTCCACTTATCCGTTAGCTTTTGGGTAGGCAATGGAAGTGTGGACCAATCTTATTCGCAAGCTCGCGTAGTACTTGTAAATTGTTTACCAGTGAATTAGGTTCTGTTGTTAGTCATTATAATCTTAGGAACCTCGAACCAACAAACGATGCTCTAGCGAATGAACTTTGTCGCGTTCTGTTCGGTTATGCACGCCGGCGGAGATACTTCTACCCACTTAGTGATTAATCGATACCCACTATAATAAACTTTCTTTGTCCAGGTGCTATGGGTAAAGGTCCGAGTATGTTGAGCCCCTACTGTGTGAATAGCTAAGGTGACTGGAGGGCTCACAGTTCCGTGTGTGGATGGTGGGGTATGTTCCCATAGATATGATAGTTTTTACATTTCCTCACAAACTCTATGGCATCGTGCTTCATCAAAAGTCAATAGAAACCTTGCCTCAGACTTGGACGGCAAGATTCTTGCCTCCTATGTTCGAGCTGCAGACGCCGAGGTGTACCTCGCCCAGCACATAATCATCCTCTTTTGGTATGAGGCACCTCATGTAGGGGGCTAAGTTCTCCCGATGGTACAACCTTTCATCCACGATGGTGTACCAGCCTACTATTTTCCTTACGTGCTTGGCCTCATCGAGGTTCTCCAGTAGGATGCCATCAGTCAGATACTTCAAGTACGGGGTCATCTAGTTATCACCGTCAGTCACTGGTAGCACCTCGCACTTGGGGCCATTGATGCTTAGCACAGCTATGACTTCTCGCATATCTCTAGAGTATTGCTCCAGCTTATCAATCATCACTGCCCTTGCCAATTGGTTGGCCCATCAATTTTTCTCCCTAGAGATGTGGATCATTTTGACTTTGTCAAACGCTTGTGTTAGGCCCTTTACTCTAACAAGGTACTTCGTGAGCTAAGGATTTGACGCTTTGAAGTTCTCTTGGACCTGGTTGACAATCGGCTCAGAGTCGCTATAGATGATCAATGACCTAACTAACCACTCTTTTGTGAACTGGAGTTTGGTTAAGAGTGCCTAATACTCAACGACATTATTGGTGGAGGGAAACCCAAGGGTGATCGAGTACTTGATCTCTGACCCATTTAGGATTTGCAAAACCATGCCTGCTCTACTACCTATTTACATTGACGACCCATCGACATGCATGGTCCGTGATAGCATCCTTGGCTGATTGGTGCCTTCGGCGAGGTCAAGGTTGTTTGAAATTAGAGTCGTTGTTTCAACGACAAAGCCTGTAAGGGTCTGACCCTTCAGGGCCAGCCGAGGTCAGAACTCCATATCAAACTCACCCTACTCAAGAGCCCATTTAACCAATCGCCCAGACTTATCTGGCTTTTGAAAGATTCCCTTCAAGGGATGGTTGGCCAATATGACGATCTTACATGCCTGGAAGTACGGGTGCAGCTTTTTGGTGGAGTACACGAGGGTTAGCGCGATCCTTTTGGCATGCTAGTAATGGCTCTCAATGTCGATGATGACTTTGCTAACGTAAAACACCAATCACTGCATGTTGGACTGCGGCCGGATCAGGGCTGACTTTAGCGCCGTACCAGAGACCGCCAGGTATAAATACAACTCTCCACCTTCCTGAGGCAAAGTCAAGAGAGGATAGGAGAGGTACTCCTTGAGCTCTCGAAAAGCTACCTTGCACTCGACCATCCATTTGAAACCGGTTGTCTTGGTCCGTCTCAAATCGTTAAGGAATGGCAGGTACTTCTCCGCAAACTTTGCTAGGAATTAGGAGAGGGCCGCGATCCTTCCACTGAGCTTTTGGATCTCATTTACTATTCGAGACAGACGCATGTCGAGAATGACCCTTATCTTCTTAGGGTTCACCTCAATCCCTTGTTGAGAGACAATGAAGCCTAAAAATTTTTCAGACGTCACACCAAACATGCACATAGCCGGGTTCAACTTCATCTAACACACTCGGAGGATTCCAAAAGCCTCACTAAGGTCACGAACATGGTCGTTGGTTGCCTTGCTATTAACGAGCATATCACTTACATATACCTCTATATTTTAACTAATTTGAGTTTTAAATATCTTGTTGACGAGCTGCTGGTAAGTGGCACCGATATTGTTCAATCCGAAGGGTATAACTTTATAGTAGTAGGTGCCCTAGTCAATCATGAACGATGTGTACTCCTCATCTTCCGGACTTATCCGAATCTAGTTATAGCTTGAACAGGCTTTCATGAAGCCAAGCAGCTCATGGTAATTAGCTTCTCTGACAGTCAGTCTAAGTATTGGACTTATCTGACAAAGCTTGTGTCAAGCAGTTTTTTTACTTCCTCATGAATGATAATTAGCTTCTCGAATAAGTGGTTCCTTCGCTTTTATTGAACAAGTTTATAACCAAAATTTAGGCCCAACTTATAAACCATTACTCCAATCGATATATTGGGTATGTCTACAGGCATCCACGCAAAGACGTCAGAGTTGTTCCTAAGGAAGGTGATCAAGTAATCTGACACAACCCGTCATGGAGCTTCCAATATGCACACACTTCTTGGGCTCATTGGAGTCCAAGGGTATTCGGTCCGTGGACTCGCCGGCTTGGGCTTGCTGTAGGGTGGTCTCATCCCGTAAGTCAAGGTCACTAATCGGCTAGCCGATGGTCATTGGAGTGAATAGGGACCAGTGGCAGGTTTGGCCAGTTATCTGGTCACCCAAGACCTCTTCGATGCCGAACGGGGTTAGGAACTTCATCTTCAAGTGAGGTGTTGATGTTATCATCCCAGAATCTGTTAGGCATGGTTATCCCAGAATGGCGTTATAGACCGAGTGGAGGTTTGCCATGAGGAATGTTAACATTTTGGAGGCCGTCCTTGGGTAAACCCCTAGCGTGACTTCAAGTTGGACAGAACCTTGGACAGGAACTGGCTCGTTGTCCAATTCATATAGTTGTCCTTCAGTCTGCTTCAGTTTAGTCTTTTACAGACCAAGTTTAAAATAGGTGTCGATGTAGAATAAATTTTGAAAGCTTCCATTATCAATCAATACCAGTTTTAGTTAATAGTTTAGGGTACCATCTGAAACAAGCGCCGAGACAACTAGGGGGTCCGATGGGGAGTTATTACATAAGTCATATTGTCGTCACTAAAACTAATAACATTATTCCTAACTCTTACCCTTTCCCTTTTGCTTTTAGAAGCTTTCTCCGGATGATTTGGGCCCTTGTGTGGACAAGTAGATATCATGATGACGACCCCAGTTGCAACTCAATTTCTTGGCTACTCTACTTTGTCTTTGCCTGTCCCCCCGGGGGCCTACCTCGGGTTTCGGAGGAACATGGAAAGGTGGCCCTTCCAGACAAAATCCTTAATCTCCTTTTACAGCATTCGGTAGTCTTTGATATTGTGACTTGAAGATCGATAGTAGTGGCAGTATTTAGACTAATTTTCTCTCTCCGAGTTCTTTAGCGCCTTCAGTCATTTCAGAAACTTTTCATTTTGGATCTGTATCAGAATGTTCGTGCATGTGTTGGTCAAAGGAGTTAGGGTATGTGGCCTAAACTCCTTCCGAACACCTAGCTCCACCCACAGCTGCTTTCGCGGTCCTCGAGGATGGTTGTCGTCCCCATTCCTCTTCTTCCTACTCACCAACCTCTCCAAGTGCTAGTCTCTGCACTCCAATTTCTTAGCTTCATTGGCCTCCTCGGCATCTATGCACGCTCAGGCAATTGCCTCAGACTCTCAAAAGGTTTGGGGTTCCAGTGGGCCAAGTATTTGAAAAAGTTGCCCAGCTCCAAAGTGGGGATGAAGGCGTTGAGCTTCACCTGATTGGCGAGCCCGGATATCCTTTGGGCCTCAATAGTGAATCATGCCAGGAAGTACTTCAGGATCTCTTCTCATCCTTGCCGTAGGCAGACTAGGTGTCATAATTGCTTCACCTTCCTTCAGTTGAAGGTGAATTGAGATAGAAAGCAGTCGGCAAGCTTCTCGAACGATTGGATTGAGTTTGGTTTGAAACTATGGAACCAAAAACGTGAGGTGTGCAGGATACATGCCAAGAAATACAAAGACTGAACCTGTTTTAGTTTGACCTGAATACCAAACGCACCCTAATCCGTCAGCAATCCGGATTAATGACTCATCAGGTAGGATTATTGCCTATGAATCAAGACAGCTCAAGATTTATGAGCAAAACTATTCTACTTATATTTTGGAATTGGTTGTAGTTATTTTTACTTTAAAAAGTTAGAGGTGTTATTTGTATGAAAAGAAGTTTATAGCATACTCCAATTACAAGAGTCTTAAGTATCTATTCTTATAAAAAGATTTGAATATAAGGCATTTTCATTGTATAAATTATTAAAAGATTATAATTATGAGATCTAACATTAATCAGAAAAGAAGAATGTTATCATAAACGTGTTGAGTCAAAAGTCTTCTAGTATGATGGTGTACATGATGAACAATAAATGAGAGATGTTATAGAATGAAGAATTGTAATATTCGTTTGTACTCCTAAAGTTTGAGAATGATACTATCATATGTTCAAATGCAATCAATATTTATGGAAAAGATTAAAGAGTACTAGATGGATAATCCATATTAAATGAAAACTGCCAGAGATTTGAAAGTAAATTGCAAGTGAATATAACATCCAAGCAAATAATTTTTTTATATTTTGAGACTGCATTTGTATACCCAACAGTAAAAAATTGAAGGTAGAAACTTTGAATGAAACTCATAGAGCAAAATACATCATTCATCCTGAAGTTAAAAAAATTATTAAGATATGAAAAAAAATTTGTAGTGAAAAAACATGAAGCACGAGATAATTGCATTCATGGGGAGATGTATTGTGTGCAATAAGTCAAGGCTAAATATTGAAAGCCTTAAGTATTTTTGCAACAATTGCTTATTTCTAGTTAGAAGTGGGAATATATCACAATAGATTTTATATTAGGTTTTCTTAGGATAGTAAAGAACTATGATTTGACTCGGGTGATTAGGGAATGATTGGCAAACTCACCTCATTTTCTTCCTACGAGGATAACATTTTTAGAGACCGTTTGGTATGATTATATATAAATGAGAATGTAAGATTTCATAGAATTCATATTTCAATCGTTTCGAATGGAAACCTAAGGTTTGTATCAAATTTTGGAAAAGTTTGCATAATAAATTTGGTCCGAATCTAATATTCAATACAACTTTTTACCACCAAATAGATGTAACAATAGGTTAAAGCTTTTCTGGTGGAATTAGTAAAATGCATCAAGACATAAAAAAGCTTTTTTAGTATAGAAATATGAAGTGGGAGATAGCTACATTTGTGGAGAGATGCAATGTATGCAAATAGGTTAAATCTAAATATCGGAAGCCTTCAAGATTTTTGCAACTATTGCATGTTCCTAGTTGGAAGTAAAAATATATCATGATAGATTTTGAGTTGTGTTTGTGAAAGATGGTAAAGAATTATGATTTAGTTCGGTTGATTGTGGACCGATCGACAAAATTAGCTTATTTTTTTCCTATGATGACAACATTTTCAAGGAATTGTTTGGCACGGTTGTATATAAATGGAATTGTAAGGCTTCATAGAGTTCCGATTTCAATTGTTTTGATTAGATACTTACAAATTAATTTTACTTTCTAATTTGATAGATTATCATAATGTATTCCTATTTCAATATTTTGAAAATATATTTTTGTCCCTCACATATAATCAAATATGAACTGTTATATATTGATGAGAATTGGATTCAAATTTTGAAAAAAAAAAAAAGATATCAAGTTTTATATACCAATATGATTCCATTGGTTAAAATGTTTGGAAAGTACCGTTCATTTAAAGAATTGACTTAGGAACATGTAGATGAGATTCAAAAAAGTACCATTATTTGTTTGTTCAACGAAGTATGTAAATATTTTTAGAAATAGAGAGTTATAACACTTGATTTTTTTTTATTCATGAATTATAATATCATTATTAATATATATTAAATCAATTTAGATAATAATTATATAATAAAAATCTTATTGTAAAAAAATATTTTTAAAATATTATTGCCAAAATTAGATTTGAAACTTGTACAATTTTTACTTCATATCATATAAAAATCTAAAAAAATTATTTTTTAATATTTTTGAGATATTTAAAAATTAAAGGTGATGCGTACCTGGATCCAACTTCGAACAGATTCAGATTTGTATGGATTATTTGAACCAACTCCGTTCACTGAGTTCGAATCCTGCACACCACTAAATAGAACAATAGGTCAGTGTATTGACGGGACGTTACCCCACCAAAAATACTCCGACGCTCAAATCAATAAAGCCTTCCAAATAATGGAAGGTAAACTGGAAAGCAAGAGAAAGTGAGAGAGTTGATCGGTCGGGAGTGCTGGCTTGTCGAAGACGGGAGCGATCGCTTCATACTCACAGAGTGCGTGAGGAAGCGATATTTTGAAAGCGTGAAAGCTTCCTGGAATGACTCTCGGAAAGCCGATTAGGTCTCCAAGAAGCTGGAGGCCTCTGGTGAGATTTGGAGGACGAACGCCTGGAAGAGTGGAAGAGACGATGGGCCTCTGTCCAGTACTCTGTAAGCGTTCATGGATGTCTTTCTCAGTAAAGGCTTGCGTAAGTAAGCTTGTCGACGTAAGAGTTTGTCTGTCAGTGAGCA
>JAOVVI020013126.1:0-11974 GCA_028571085.2 Nepenthes alata | reverse complement strand
CATGGCATTGGAAAAAGACAAACAAGGTCATCAAGCATCAAATGGTATTTTGATGGAGCAGTGTAATAAGAATATCTTAGGTCTCCATAATCTTCACAAATTCCCTAGCTATTGGGATACAGAGTTCACTTTTTATAGATGGCAATGAAATAAATTGAAAAAAATAGTTAAGGTTTAGAAATAATACGTTTTAAGAAAAATTTTAGCCCTAACGATACATCTTTTTTGTAAATCTATTATATTAAGACATATTTTTTTACTCAATTTAAAACAATCAAAATGCAATGTATTGATAATCAACAAAAAAAAAAATTCCAAATCACGCAACACGTGTCTCAAAGAGAAAAGCGCATCTGATACAATATTAAATGTGCTATCAACAAGTCATCTCAGTCACAAGAAATATCATGGCCCTAACGTCATTCTAATTTCCGTTCAACTAGTTGTTCCGATGCAGTAACATGAAAATCTAACTATTCCCAAAGGATGAACTAGTTGAGCTTTTAAAAGGCCGGTTTGGTTTTATTTAAGGACTCTGATTTGTCATATGGTCGAATTGTCAGATTTTATCAAAATTAAAAATTTATTGTTGGGTTATCATTCGGCATACTCTTAAGCTTCAAGACCAAAAATTAAGAAAATTTCATTTGGATTTATCAATTAATCAAAACGATTGGTGAGTTTATATTCTCATTTGGTTGTACACGAGTCAAAATACAAGAGGAACATATTAAAGGATACAATCCAAACACAGAAAATAAAAAGTATCAATTTTTTATTCATTCTTAGTAAGTATAATGTAAAACATATATTTTGACATGAAAATACTAAACCAATCATCTTGAGTAAAAAAAAAAAATATCAGAATAATGATCATTAGTAGGAGCAGAAGAATAATCCCGCCTCACTACAATGACAGCTTGTCCAATGGGGAAAGAATAAGAGCAACATTTACCCTAGTGACTCCCACAAATTTATGGTAGGCAACTAGATGCACATGGTAGGTGCATCTAGGCCCATTTGTTTGTTCCATTAAAGAAGAACGTATATGCAAGATTGCACTCAGAGGCATAAAATTTTCCTACTGATTATTTAGGCAAAAAATTAGTCCAGCTAATGATACTGTGTAAAAGAAAGAAATTGAGACAGTTTATCTATAAAAGAAGGAAATCAAGATGGGCTTCATCGTTGACACCTAGAATACCATAGCAATAAGATCATTTCTCTTCTATCCAAAATAAAAGATTCGCCAAGTAAGAAAAGAATTGAAGGGTCTAGCTGACCCCATCAGCTATTATAATAAGGAAATTGAATATAGAAGATAGATTGAGAGATCTAACTATATTATAGCAAAAAATGAGCTTAGAAACAAAAGGTTTTGAATCAAAGATATATAATCAAAAGTTAAGAATCTTTACTGAAATCACAGGATGTCAGAATTTGATTGATATAACCAATCAGTAATGACTACTTATTGGTTTCGAGTCCCTTGGAATGTAATGCTCAAATAATTCAAAGACTGGGTTAATTTAATCCTTCCTTCGGGCATCTTCGGAGCTTAAATTCAATATTCGAATATAGGAGCTAGTATTCGATATAACATCAATTAGGTTGACCCAATCCATCTGTCCAACAAACTCATGGTTTATCAGTTTAGAGAGGAAAAACTTTTATTCGATCTAATAAATCTAAGCTCAAAGAACTCGTCGTCTGGTCTTGAACTAATTTTAGTTAGGGTAAATTAATATCCTATGGGTGACTAGGCAATTATTAAACGAAATGCAAATTAGATTGAATTATGTAACCAAATGGTTATATTTTCAAATGTCTAGCCGAGTGGTTAATCCAATCAAATGGTTCATCTGACAGAGCGGCTTATATAATCTACTGTTAGTCCTAGTAAGGGCCTTCGAATTAGCGAATATTAACTATTCATTTTTATTAGTTTAATATTTATATGTTAACCACTTTCAGTCAAGCCCACCATCAAATTGTGCACAATAGTAGTTCAACTAATTAGTTTTTAACTGATCTAACAACTTAAATTGTGACTTGTTATTTCTTTTTAGAAAACTATCAACAACTGGTAGGATAATCATGAATACTTTCCACTTCCCTTGAAAAAGGGGATAGATTTTGAAAGATAAGAAATATAGCCCTCTAACACCTTGTTCTTCTTTAAAATATAGAGCTAAGTCCTCAATCTTTCCCTCTCTCTCTCTCGCATCTTCTTAATCTCTTTCACATTTTAACTTTTCGGAATGTTTATTGATTTGAATGTCGAATAGTATCCCTGGGAGAAAGTTCTGATTTCTTCAGGATTCTTATTTGCTATTATGGTACGTAGGATCGAATAGAAAGTTCAATAATCCGACCCAAGTTTATTTAAGTTATAATCTAAATTCTAGATATACATCCCAGTTCGATTTAAATAGGGATAATTAAACAGCTCGATGGTGTTTTATTTTTATTTTTATTTTATATATAACTATCCTATTGAACATGTTCAGAGTATTGAAACTTTCTCTACGAGTATGAAAAATGATTTTTGCTCGGATACAAAGCTCTTAAATTGCAAGTTGAAAGGAGATGCGCATGCCATGTGTTTTAATTGATGGTTAATAACTGGTGCATAGAAAGCACAGAATATGTACTTAAACAAGGTTTTGAAAATAGTCTTTGATGGCGGAAGCTAATTAATGTACATGTTTTATAAGGATATTATGCAAATCAAGTTGAATATACATATCCGATATCATGTGATGAGATTTAAGGTTTTATTGTTGTTGTTGTAGCGGGAAACACAACCTCTGGCAATGGTTCCAACAATACCAAAAGAGTGGCAATGGGCGTGAGCATTGCATTGGGACTTGCTGTTCTACTCATCGCTGGGTGCTTTGTATGGAAGAGGAAGACACTGCAAACCATCTGTAAAGGCAAGCTAAAGAAAAAAGGTAGTGACAACTTCTCAAATATATCTAATGAACAAAGCATCAAAATATGGCCTTTTCTGATAGTTTTTACAGTCTCAAGAGCAGGTGTCACTGAAAGAAGCCAAGACTTTCTTCTAAGTGGGGCAGTCCAGTCCAGCCAGAGAGGGTTCTCCGTCGAAGTTAATGCTGAGGACCTAGAGCTTCCATTGTTTGATTTCGACACAATAGCAAAGGCTACCGACAACTTCTCTGACAAAAATAAGCTGGGGCAAGGCGGTTTCGGCCGTGTTTATAAGGTATGAATTTGAAATTGTTGAACTATGTTGCATTGCATTTAAGAAGTTTTGTAGAGCAAGTTCCTAAGAGATCAATCTTTCTAGTTTTTGAGAGGAGTGAGTCTATGGAAGCTCTTAGAGTCCTTCTATACTCCCAACTGCAATGATTTTATTTTGACGATTTAGACGGCTAATATATTTTGATGTGTTGTTATAATGTTTGCTATTCAAATTGTCAAAATAAAATCCTTATTGTTGAAAGTATAAGGGAGAATAAAAAATGGGACAATCCTTGTTGGGATTTGTGAAACACGCACGTAACCAACGCAGCAGAGATAAACTTAAATCTCTCATCAATGGTCAATCACCAAATCCTATGAGAATACAAGAAACAATATACACAACCAAACACATAAATTGTATAAAAAAATTTAATATGAAAAACTATTATCAATTAAGGAAAAAACTACTGAATAATATCTAAACAAATCTATTATAAATTGTATAATTAGAAATACCCCTCTGAGAGTCATTCATAGCAATCTATATAAATAATTATTGAATACAATCCCTAACACATCTAACAATCTACAATAGAAAAATACAACAAATAAAACAAGTAATCAATCAGTAATACATCTTAGAACCAAAATTAGAATAATATATCCGAATTTAATAAAAAATAAAACTTGAAAAGACCACAACCAGATGCCCAAAAACCCTCTTCTATCTTTTATCCCTTCTCACTCTTCATGCGATGCTACTCATATTAAAGGCTCTCAAATACTTGCCCTGAAATCGCATCTGAGACTTTAATACCCACATTGGTACATGTGCATCCTTCTAGCGTGCATTAGGTATCCATCTCTCACACGAGCGCTTCTCAAGCACGTTTGCTTCTAGTACCTGTGCACATGCGCATCTTCAAGTTCCATTCACATGCTGATACTCTATTATCCATGTTCATGCAAGACACAGGCACACACCATATGTCAACTTTGCTCCATATTAATTCATCTTCTTTATATTGTTGTTATTTTGTATCCTGAGCTTGTCATGATAAACTTATGAAGTTGCAAAATGTTCATATTGTGTTGTTATGCCAGGGTGTGTTGGTTGAAGGACGAGAATTTGCGGTGAAGAGGCTGTCAAAGGAGTCCGGCCAAGGATCCGAAGAATTCAAGAATGAGGTTAAGTCAATTGCAAAGCTTCAGCATAGAAATCTTGTTCGATTGCTTGGTTGTTGTGTTGAGAGGGAGGAGAAGATGCTCATTTATGAATACTTGCAAAATAAAAGCCTCGATCGTATTATATTCAGTAAGTTTTTTTAACGGTAATTTTTATTCAGTAAATTATGTAACTTTAAATACATTTATTTACTAAAAATATGATTAAAAAAAGTTAAATTAGTTATAGTTAGAAGGAAAAATAAAGAGATAAATCTTAAAAAACTTGAAATGATGAGATAAAAAAAAAATGATTTAAAATTTCTCATACTCTTAGATAATATTAAACTAAATTAAGGGGAGTGGTAAAAGCAAAGTGTTATAGCCAACACCACTTGATAATAAGGAGTAGTAATGAATACTCTTTTCCCCTTCGTTAGAGTTTAATGATTAAAAGAGGATTATTTGTTCCCATTTTTTTACAAAGTTCATTCCATTCTTTTCAGTAAGTTCTCTTTTCCATTTTGTATATTTCTCAAAGTAATGCAGAACGATGAAGACTGTCCTCTCAATTCCATTTGAATTCTACGGGTTATTGCAGATAAAGAAAGAAGTAAAATACTCAACTGGGAAAGCCGATTCAACATTATATGCGGGATCGCTCGAGGACTTGTGTACCTTCACCAAGATTCGCTAATTAGAATAATCCATAGAGATCTCAAAGCTAGCAATATTCT
Source organism: Nepenthes alata (assembly GCA_028571085.2). Classification (NCBI taxonomy): domain Eukaryota; kingdom Viridiplantae; phylum Streptophyta; class Magnoliopsida; order Caryophyllales; family Nepenthaceae; genus Nepenthes; species Nepenthes alata. The sequence continues at coordinate 6,863 of JAOVVI020013126.1, read as the reverse complement.
GCTCGATGCAGAAATGAACCCGAAAATATCGGATTTTGGCATGGCCCGGATTTTCGGTGGAGATGAGACTGAATCAAATAACACGAGGAGAGTAGTTGGAACATAGTAAGTACATTGAAAGCTGATCATCTGGCATAGTAATACAATGAGTGTTAATTTCCACGGTTTCTTGCTCTCGATGCAGTGGCTATATGTCTCCCGAATACGCAATGGATGGCATTTTCTCTGCTAAATCCGATGTCTTTAGTTTTGGTGTGCTGGTGCTGGAGATAGTCACTGGGAAGAAGAACCAAGGATTCTTCAATTCGAATGACGAGCTCAATCTCCTGGGATATGTAAGTACAGGAAAAACACAGTCTCTAATCAAATGCTGCTTAGGAGGCACTTTATAATGCTACTTCAGTATCACAACAGCAATGTTATAGTCCAAGAGAGTCTCAAATGTAAAGTTGTTATCTGATATTCTTTGTAGCATACAATCACCATTCTTATCTCTGCAATAAAACAGATGAGCAAAAGTAAACAAATTGCATGTCCTCTTATCTCTGTAATGCAGAGAGAGAGAGCTTCAATGATTTGAAGTCATAAACTTCTTGATTAAAATAGAGTAACCTCATCATTGATGTTGCTAAAAGGCAGTGGAAGTCAAAATAATCGTGTTGCTAAACATGCTCTTTCAGATAAAGGCATGATTAGGAACATGCTTTACCATCTAATCAAGGCTTCCAACTAGATAACTATTATAGCAACAACAATACTGTATTATATGAATCGTTTTGCTGTTAGTGCACTTCGATCGAAGAAACTACTTTATGATATATAATGTATCTAGAAAGGAAAAAAAAATAGCTACGGTAGGATAAATTTTCGTAGAAACCCTACTAATTATGAGTGATCGCTGTTACCTTCATCGGTAACTTGATCTTCTTTTTTTTTGGGCAGGCATGGAAAATGTGGACAGAAGGGAAGGAAACGGAGTTGCTAGATCCTTCGATTGGATGTGCATATTCGAAACATCAAGTTCTTAGGTGCATTGTGGTTGGCCTGCTGAGCGTGCAAGAGCGCCCGGAGGATCGGCCAACAATGTCGGCGGTAGTCCTCATGCTGAGCAGTGAATCGACGTCGCTGCCTCAGCCTAAGTCCCCTGGTTTTTGCTTGAAATCGCATCCCGCTGAAACCAACTCTTCAAGCAGACAAGACGAATCATTCACCGTTAATCAAGTCACCGTCACGACACTTGAAGCTCGGTAGTAGAACGGAAAAAAATATAAAAAATATTCTTAGAATTTTTATTATCTTCTATCGTTTTTTTTTTTATAAATTTTATTTTTATGTTTTGGTGTATAATATTAGCAAATTTTTGTCCAATTTATCAGATAAAAGACTATAAGTTTGAGCATTATTTTTAATTTTTAAAATTTTTGAAATATTTGGAATATATTTAATATATACATTAAAGGGGGATCAATCTGATTTGGGATAAATTTGAAATATAAAATTAAAATTAAAATATATAATTATAAGTTTAACTTTAAGTCTGTTAAAATTATAATAGAATGAAATTAAAATTTTATTATTTGACTTATATAAAAAATTATAACCTTAAAATGAAAAAATACAGTTGGGTATGGTTAATTTTATAATCTAGATATAAAAATTAAAAAAAAATAATTAGTCTAGTATAAATTTTAACATGTTATAAAATAAGAAAAAAAATATATAATTTTGACAAACATCATTTTAGTAATATATGTTTACATAAATAATATATTCCTGAATGTTTTTTTAACATATTTTTACAAAATTATTTATTTTTTTGTTTTTATTCAATGCTTTTAATATATAAATTATTTAAAATGATTTTTAATATAAATGGCCGCTAATTGATTTATCCGAATTTAATTCGCATGATAAATGAGTAAAAAATATGAGTTTTGGCTTAAATAATTGATCTGACTTAAAATATTAATTAAAAATAATATTTTATAAATATAAATTGTTTTATATTAATTAAACAATATCATTTATTGAAACCACAACTTTTATCATTTAGATAATATTTTTATATAATTTTTTTAAAAAAATTAAAAATATAAAATTATGATCCGCCCATCTATACCCAACCGTAGAAAACACATTTTTACTTTTTAGAATAAAAAATAAACATTTATTTTTCTAGATAATATTTTTATTTGATTTTTTAATGCCTTATCTACAATAATAACTAATAGGTACAGTAGAAATGAGTTGGCCAAATATAAAGACTCAAAGACTTGACAATAAACCCAAAAGCCATTCGGCCTACGTGTCAATTAATGCTTCTGTTGACCAAAATGATAGTCGAGCTAGTTGAACAGCCCAAGCGGGCCATGGTCTATTACGAACGGCCCACAACACCATTCCCGTGCACCAAAGATCACCTCCATTAACTAGCCAAAATATCAAATATTGTGTCAAATTATGATATCTCTAGGATGACAACTTTTAACTTAATATATCTTTCATAATGACAATCTTAATATTTATCGTATCTAACATCTCTCTAATGAAGGAATGAATCCCCTCTAACTAATCATAGTTACCTTAATTGGCGCCCGTAATCCTCATATTAGCCTACCAAATATGCGTAAGGTAGCTGGTAGCCAGTTTTGGTACCCAAATAAAGTTGGGCCGGCCCAAAGGCTATAAAGGCAGGCTCTAAAGGTATACCCACATTGATCCCTATATTGACGCTAATACCAACCCTCAAATGCTTGTATTCACACTCAAACAAGCCGTTAAACACCACTTCTAAAGAATTCTCAAGAGATTACATTCTATCCATAGAGTCTCCAAAGAATTTTTTTGCAATTCTCGCCTCCACAATATTAAAGTCACTCCCTACTAGCGTACCACTACAAAAGCCGCTCCACATCAAGTGTAACCTCCGAGTTAAACTCAAAAAATTTCTTCCTTACATCATCACTTGTATACTTTTATTCCCACATCTTTCATCTCTTAAGAAAAATTATTAATTTGAGCGTCAGAAGTGTTAGAGATATTTGTCTAATTGGCATATTTCGTGACTATATCTATTAGTGTATCGATTCGGGTTGTGGGTTATCGAGTTACAGTCTGTTCTGTCCGTTCTGCCCTCTAGTCGCTCGAGCCCGTCCAAAGCCTCCGCGCTTGCCATGCACTCGATACCCGCCCGAGCCCAAAAAATAGAATGGTCCCTACTCGCCTTGCGCTCGATACCCACTTGAGCTCAAAATCCAAAATGGTCGCCGCTCGATGTGCGCTCGCTATCTGCTCGAGCGCACGTAGGGTTTTTCGGGAAAACCTTTGTGCGCCCACCGCGTGCTCGAGCGCGCTAGCAACGAGCTTATTTTTAAATACAAATTTAGAGCCCTCTATGAATACTTGGCCTGTATTTTTGGAACCCTAAGAAAAAAGAAGGACCCTTGACTGATTATTTTCGAGCCCCACTTTGAGAAGAAAGTTCATGCCTCATTGATATAGCTTCTTTTTATAAAATCAAAAGCTACGAGATTGATCTTCATGTTCTAAGAAGTTTTCTCTTCATTTTTTTTAACCATTTTAACACATCATTCTACCTTCGTTGGAGACGTCAGTGCGTTGAAGAAAGAGATCCGATCGTGTTTGACAATTCAAGTTGTTCGAGGAAAGATTGACATGAAGACCGAAAGGTGTTCGATTCTGTTGTCGCGAGCAAATCTAAGGAGTTTTTTGGTAAGGATCACAAGTCGGGAATAAGTCGGCTAGGTTAGCGAGTTATTACCACCCGGGCTGTAAGTTAATTTTCATGGTGCATTAATTCCCTGGCAGTTAAAGCCGGGAGAGTTTTTTTTGATTACCGTAGGTATCGAGTTTTTCGTTCGTCACCAAAAATCATGTCTTTATATTATTTCTTATACTCGTATATACTTTGCATGCTTGTTAGCACCATTAGCATCTAGAAATAAATTTTTTTACGTGTATTGGATATTTATTATATACTTCTTTCGCTATTTTTATCGGGGTTAAAATTTGATTATTCACGTTAGCACAAAAAGTATTTTTTCAAGAAGATATCAAAAAATAAGTCATGCCAATTCTTTAACATCTTATTTTTAAATTGTGATGTAGAGGATCTAGAATGAGGAGTACGAATATCAAATTCACTTAAATTCGACCCAAAGATTAAGCGGTACCCTAATTTATCAGCAACCCAAATACAAGACGCATCAATAACAAAATACATATAGAATACATATTTTATGAATTCTGATTACATCTATTTCCAATTTATTATTTTAAACTTTTTAAAATATATGTCATCATATATATATATATATATATGTATTAATATTTTGAATGTTAGTAGTAGATATTCAAAAGAAAAGTATAATATTAAATATAAATTATATTATTTAATATAAATGTGAATCATATCTTTATACAAAATAAAATAAATTAGACAAAATATAGTTTTAAAAATCAAATTAAATATGATTTTAATTTAAATAGCTTATGCTATTTATTTTATTAAGCTCATTAGTTTGAAATTTTTTATTGAATTTAGTCTATCATGTATGAAAATCAAAATAAATCAATGATAATATTAACAATAATAATTATAATACATCAAATATATCTTAGAAAGCGCAACAAATGTAAAAACAAATAAGAAGAAAAAAATAAAAAATAATTATAATATTTTAAATTTTATTCGATTTAATTAAAATTATTTATTTTTTTAGGTAATATGGGTATGATAAAAATTAATTAAATATTATAAAATTTTGATGAATAATTAAAATTCTAGAGTAACGCTTAAAGCGCACCCGTATTGTTATCCGAGTACTTATTTAGATTTTAAATTTAAAAATATAGAAAATAAAAAATATATAATAATAATAATATATACGTAAAAGAAAAAAATAAAAATAGGAACAAGAGGGTTATGCGGAGAGAGAAGGAAATGAGGGGAGAAGAGAGGAGAAAGAGAGAGATTAGCATGGGCTAATGCCGCCGTGCCAAAGGTTCCAACGCTAGGAATGAAAGCTGGCAAAGCCCTCTCCATAGTGTTACTTTCCATTTTATGCATCGCTATGAGTAGAGAGAAAAATTGCAAATTCAAGCAAAAAAAGCCACGGTCCGTTCGTCGCCATTGTTGGAGGAAATCAGTGGAATCGATGCAAGTAAATCCTTTCATTCTATTTGTGGATATTGATTTTAGGGTTTGTATGTACCGATTTCTCTCAAAATCGGGTGAATCAAGAGAAATAGATGAAAGAGGCGCGATGACAGAGAAAGCCGTTGCCGGTTACCTGCGCTACCATCCACCATCGTGTCACCGTTGTTGGGTGCTGCCACCATGGTTGTCGTTGTCAACTGTGTTGGAGCCGCTGTTGTTGAAGAGATAGAGGAGGGTTTCGGTGTGCAGAGGAGGATGAGGAGAAAGCAAGGAGAAAAAGGAGGAAAGAGAAGCGAGGAGAAATAAGGCAATGCACAGGTGGTCAGCTGTGGCAAGCGGAGGCAGCGACATGCGGTGGCAACGTACAGTTAGAGAAATTGATAGCCGAGAGTGGTGTCTGTGGCAACAGTGGTGCGCGAGTGGTCGACGGTGATCGAAGACGGCATGCACAAAGCCGAGTGGCATAACAAGTAGTGGAGTAGGAGAGAGAAAGTAATCTGGTAGAGAGAGAAAGGCACAAGTGGAGAGAGAAACGTACTGTTTGGGTATTTTAAAGTATCCTTTCTTTTAATCTGTAGAGTATAAAGCTGAGGCAAGTATCATCTAATCCTATCTTTAGTCTAATTTCGTATCTAATAATATTTGACTACTGTTTGAATATTTTACTAACATGCATACTATTTTTATATACTATAACTATTTATTCTATACATGTATATATATATTTTATTAGTTATTCGATAATTTTATACTGGTACTCAAAATTTAGGGGATTAAATGTATCATGAATTATATGTTATTTTTTAAATATTTGGTTCCTATTTTATATTGATAAATATGCCCAAAATTTTAGCATAATTAAAATTTAAGAATTATGATTTATGATCTATTTTTGTTAAAATCTATGATTATCTGCATATTTGCCTTTTATAGAAAATCACCTATTGAAATCTAAGATTTAATTCCATATGTATATGAAAATATGTATCCGTATAAACTTAAAGGAATATGAAATATGTATTTGTATTCTCAAAAAATATAAAATTATGAATCTGTATTAAGAAATTAAAATTTTACAATATGTTATCTGTTTTGGTATTTTTCTCATAGAGTAAGAAAATTAAGGAAAAATGATTATAAAAATTTGCATAGGAGTTTCAATATGAAATATGAAAAGAAATCAAAAAATTGGACCAATGATATTTATTTCAGATGATAGTATTTTTTAACATGTCTTAAGATATTATAATGTAGATCATTATCTGAATAAGTATCACTTTATAATTTTAGCCCCGTCTATTGAAAAATTATAGGTAATACCATCATATCTTCGGGATGTAAATAGAAAAGATAAAGTCTTTAATTATGTGGAGTAAATACAATCCAAATATCGATCAAATGCTCAATTAGCTAATAAAGCTTGCTAGCCCTGATCTCTAAATAAAAAAAAAAATTGCATGTTTTAGAATTTAAAAGTATGAGATATAAAATGTGAAAAAATTAAATATGCTTTGGAAATACAATATGATCATAACTTTCAGATGATCCTAATCCGTTCATTCAATTTATTTTAAAATATACTGCATTTATTATTTATTTATATTTATACGTTGCTGACCATTTGACTCATTTTCTTACTATTTTTACTAACTTTCAAATGAGTAGGAGATACAATAGTTCTCGC
>JAOVVI020013124.1:0-11974 GCA_028571085.2 Nepenthes alata | reverse complement strand
TCTTCTCTTTTTTTTTTAATAAAAAAAAGGGTATATGTAAAAAAGAATTGAAGGAATGAATGTGAATTTGATTTTCTATCCAGAGCATAGATAATTTTATAAATTATCTCACTGCAAGCTTCGATGAGGTAGGATAAAGAAAATGGAAGAAAGAATAGAACTAACGAATTTGAATTTGACTGCCAAGCTATATTCTTTTGCTGTTAATTTGAACTGGATAGCACGCATGGCTTCAAGAACCAAAAGACATCCGGTGTTTTCCCCTCTCGACCAGTAATCACCGAAGCATTTCTGCCATTGCTCTTTTCTTCAAGCTCTTTTCTAGATCCCTTATTCTGCTTCATTTCTTGAAGAACATCTTTCTCCTGATTAAAGCATTACATATCTCAAACATTACACCATCTTCATAGTCGTCAAAAGCAACTACTTATTGCAGAGTAACTGATGGGGTATGGGGAATGGGAAGAACAAAACGAAACGGAAAGAGGAGAATGCAAAGAATATAGTATGCAACAGGTGTGTGCTCTATCCATAAGAACAGCGGTTCTTCCTCTTCAATTTGAGAATCTTCCTATTGATTAAAGAATGTTGATGCTTTATATTATAATCTTCTTTTCGTATAACAGGTTATGCCCATGATATATTCCTGTGTTTAAAAAAGTGCAATTCCACGTTAAGCTTTGATTCACAAAATTGTGATTGCTGAGCAGCTTTGATTCATACCATCAGCCAGGAATTAGGAATGGGACCGTTTGAAGGTGTGGTTTTGGCAGGATGACTCACGGCTGAAAAGCATTGTGGAGTAGGTGGAGATGTTCGGATTGGTAATATGCTTCTCTCATCTTCACCTTTAACATTCTTCAGGTCCAGAGGAGGAGGGGTATTCTCTGCCTCATCATCTCTCCTGCTTCCATCAATTTCAAAGTACACCATATTAGTCGCCTGGGCGTATAGAGATTAAACCATAAAGAAGAATGCACATTCGAAAATTTTCAAAGCAACAAAAGTCATTTGAAATATCATGCTCATCAAGTTCTGCATCACTTTTCACCAGATTTCAAGTAAAACAGCTGTAGCACAGTTGTGGAAGGTAAAATAACCCACAAGTTTTTAGATAAACCCCCAAAACTGTTCTAAAATTCTTAAAACTGCATCCCAAATGGAATATATTCCAATTTCTAATTGTGGAAAAATGGGTAGATGTCCATTTGTTCTGTTTTTGGTTTATAATGCTAATAACCATCAAAAGGGAAGGGGCCGAGACTAGAAATCGTGTCAAGTACAGATCAGTAGTGGTTAAACGTAATTACGCTATCCTTGTACCTCAATATCCAGGTTTTTTTTTTTTTGGCATGTAGTACTGCTCAAAGTTCCAGTAACATTATTGAATTTAGAGGTTCTATGACAAAATGAATCCGTGCAACAAAAACCAACAATCTAATGTGAGTCTGGGGCTTCACCAAAGAACATGAGCACATAAATGTGTCTGTGTTTCAGATTGAATTAGTTGAAATTTGACTTAAATTACTTACTTTTTCCTTCTTTGCCTCTCCTTGGCATTACTTCTGTTGCCTGTTCCATACTTGTCTTTATTCACTACCTCAAGCAAAGGTATCCTTTCTTTCTCTTTCTCATTCAATTTCTCTGAATTGCTGTTGCAAATACCCAAGTAAGCTTCTATTTTTGACTCTAAAGAGATCTTCTTAGCATTCAATACAACCACACCATTGTCCTCCTGTTTCGTTCTAGTTGCCATTCTTTTTAATTCATTACAGAACTCTATTATTTTATTTAAAATGTCCCTTCCTCCTAATAAATCCCGAGCCGAAAGGGTACTTTTTAACCTTGGTTTCTCATCATTTTGAAGCAAAATTTCTGAACATTCATCTCCCTGCTCCCCCTTCTCTGCACTTGACTTAATTGCTTCCTTCAAGGACTTGATTTGCCGGGTAGGAGTTGATAAATTTGGATTTTGATTCCCACTATCTTCATTGGTTGATGATGCAGTAGAAGATTGAGCCAGCCCACGTCTCTTCAAATTGCAATCCCTGAAAAAAAGTGCCTCGGTCAAAAAGGGGAAGAAACAAATAGAAGAGGATAAATATCGTGCTTCAAGTCTTCAAATTTGTAAACATCATTGTTGTATATGTTGCTTAGTCATCTAAAAGGTTTGTTTAGAACTCCTTGGTTCCTAGGTGGATGGGCTGCAGGCAAAAAGGTGGTAAATACAATTGAAAGAATTGCTTGTCATGATAGACATCTCCATTGCATCACTTTTCTGGAGCTCTAAAAGCCATAGGCTGTACATCTTCATTCAGATCTTATTTCTTTAAGTTTTGTTTTAGTTTATTAAACTTCAACATTAGGCTCTTGCTATCTCTGCAAACCAGGTCTACCACTAAACTTCCACCAATGGCATTAAAGCTCAATAGAAATTCAAATATTGCATCAGAGCTACTTAAAATCCACAAAACATTTCAGTAGTACAACTTCTAACTTTCACCTTAACGTAGACGAAACAACAATTTGCTTTCAGGTGGTATACGTGTACTTGCAAGAAATCAAGTGAATTAGTCCTGAACCCAGCATCAATAGTTTTTGAGAAGGGATTCAAATGTGAAATTCCCATTGTAGAGGATGGGCGTTCTCATGGGATGCGGTAAAGTAGGAAAATTCTTTTGTCGCAAGGCTATCCATTAATCACGAAACAAATCATAGTGTGGGACACAAGTCAAACTATATGCAAAATGCAGGTTATCAATTTCTGCTTTTCATCTCTAAACTGTTGGCTTTTTCTCGAGTAAAGGTAGTCTTTGTGCAATTGATTTCTGTTGGACCAAACTAAACTGATTGTAGAACAAAATTCAGCAAATGATGCATAGAAATCCAGAAGTTCGAATTCTTGTCAATACCTACGACTCCAATCTCCGAGTCCAATAAGCTTCGAAACACTCTCAGACCTCAAAAGCTTCATGCAAGAAGATCCAAAAAACTCAGAATTAAGATCTAAAAATTTGTTTTCTAGAAATGGAAGTAAAATTAAATTAGTAGTACAACAATAACTGCAAATAATTTGGAAACCTTGGAAGCAGGCGTCGATTTAAGAAAGTCCTCAGCCGTCTTCTGGTGCTTGCAATCTACAAATTTCTCAGAAAGGAAATCGAGAGTACAAATATCAGAACTTTTGGCATAATCAGAAATGGGAATATTCGAGTTCAACACACCTCCGCCACCCCACCCCCCAATTGAAATTAATTTATTTTGCTGTCCGAGAAATTATAAACAGAAATCTGAATTAGAAAGCTGCAAGGAATTACCTGGTCGACAGAACCAGCCCTCATCATCTACGGAATCTTGACGAGCCAAGAAGTCGATCCATTGAGGTGCGTTGATGTGCTCGTAGACGTCGTCGAGGACGAACTCTGAGTCCACGGTTTTCCAGTCGATCTTCGCTGGCTCCATCATCACAGAGGAGGAGAAAAAGAAGAGAGCGAGAAAGCCGAATCTCGGATGCGATTGACCAGAGAGAGATTGAAGCGACGACTCTGAAGTTGTTGCAGAAGCGTGAGGAGAAAGAGACAGAATAGTTTTGTACCGTTGGGAGAAGAAGTTCACGCTAATAGTAAGCGGAGACCGTTAAGGCCGTATTTTGCTCATTAAGTTTCCGAACGTTGGAGTGCTCACACGTCTTTTTCAGATTATTTACTATTCTTTTATTTAAAAAAATATAAAGACTAAATATTAAATAATATCAACTAAATAATTATTTTTATTAATTTTTTAAATATTAAATTTAATATTTAATAAATATTAACTTTATAAAAAATTAAAAATATAATTATTTTAAATACATTTTAAAATTTTAAATATTAACCACTAAACTTTGATCCATACTCACATTGTAAAAGTATAATCCCACTTCTCTAATAACCCCAAAGCATGTGAATTTAAATATTATTAGCATTCATTTGGAATTAAATTTATATTATTCCAATAACATTAAATTAATTTTAAGAATTATTTAAAATAACATTTCCCAAACTATATCTAATTTAATGAGAAGAACCTAAATGAATAAACTCAGCTTAAAAATATGAAAATGTTTTTGACAATTTCACTCAGAATAAATGCCACAACCCCCAACATTGTTTTCTCTATTAAAGTGCTAATAAAGGGAAAGACGGCAATATTTCATCGCCGCCACAAACACGACCGTCTCAACGGTGGCTGCACCTCCCGTAACAACTGCCACCACCGTTATTCTGGTCACAACACTGAGTTACATGAGAATTTTGATGGCCCCGCCACGACGACAACCACAACCAAACCCCAAAAGCCTCAATAGTGAATATATCAATTGCGGACTCCGGCGAAATAGAATTTAAATGTACAGCACTTATGACGAGGTTCGTACAAACTCTGCTGAATGGACCAACCTAATAGAAAACAAACTTTTTGCCTTTACATGACAAGATAAATATTTTAGAGATATTATTGATCACTCTTATATGATATAACATTAGGTTATCTATCAGTTTGGGAATAATCAAAATTATGTTATCTGATCAGTCTGATCCTATCAATATAACATTTTATAAAATTTAATTAATATATATATATATATCAGTAATATTAAATAATATACACAACTCAAATTAAGCTATTAAATTTTTTTTTTCAGAAGAAATGAAGGATAAAACATGCTATCTGATAAAACATCTCAACCTAATAAGCCTACACCAAGCATTCGGCATGGCACGCATACAATTGGAGATTGTAATGAGCTAGAAAATGGCCAATAAGGATTAGAATATCTCTTCAAAAGGATCATTCCGTTATCATTCCCCTTTCGGGGGGGGGCATTTGGCTCAAATCGAGCCACCACTAAACTAAAAAATGGCAGCTTATCGGATCACACCGGCACAAATAAAAGAAAAGAGACACAAGGGACCGTGCTACATGTAACGAAATGCAAGGTATAAATGCTTGGACCTACAACTCTTCGTGGCGGGGGTAGTGGAGCTAAAGGAACCCAAGTCTAACCAAGAACCGGAAGAGTAATTTTTATTAACTCAGGAAGCGCTCATAACTTTCCTCAACACAAGCCTTATGGTGTGGGCTAAATGGAAGCAATCTACCCCAACCCAAATTTGGATACATATCAGGAGAGAGAGATCTTGTCGTCAGGTTATAGAACAATCAATTCAAGACTAACTTCTTGATTTTAACCTGTGGCCCTATTACCTAGAACTTTTAAACTCTTCAAATAGAATTCCAAAGTAAACGCCGGCCGGCAAATGAGTTTGAAAGAGCTGAGAACTATGGTTAACACTAAACATACCTAGTGAAAATAAGGGGATAGTGTTGAAAATCCTAAAACAGTTCTCCAACCTTTGGAGATTACAACTTGGTTAAAGAAGGTAAATAAATTACTCCTTTTTAAATAAGTTTCTGAAAATCCGGGTGTACTGCCTCTAATTAGGGGGGGCATGAGTATCAGATAGTGCTAGGATGACTTAAGGCCTTTTAGTTAAGGCGCTAGTGTTACCCACACTACCTGAAAAGTGTGATTATGAAAGGATGGTATGAGAATTGTTGAAATTTGGATTAACCCGACCTAGCAAAAGTCATTATTCATCTCTGGTTCTCTTGGTGCAAAAGACTTATGATAATTTCAAGATATGCACTGATTATCGGACATTAAACAATGACACCATCAAAGATAAGTACTTGATTCAAATAATTAATGAACTCTCAGATAAATTATATGGGGTCACGATTTTTTCTAAACTGAACTTGAGGTTTATGATACAATTAGATTATGATAAAGGACTCAGCCATTTCCAAGATTACATTTAGAACGCATGAAGAGCACTACAAATTTTTAGTTATACATTTTGAATTGACTAATACTTTAGCAACAATCCAGGAACTAATGAAGGAAATTTTAGGCCTTTCCATCACAAGTCAATGACATCCTAATTTTCAGTCTGACCGAGGAATCTCATAAAAAGAATCTTCAAAGGGCATTATAGGTTTTGAAATACCACTAGCTTTATGCAAAATTGAGTTAAGTGCAAATTATTTTGTAAGGAAGTAGATTACTTAAGGCATAAAATATTTAACAAAGGGGTAAAAAGCGATCCCTCTAAAATGACAGGTACCATTGGAGTGGAATCCTTTCAAAACTATTAAGTTATTGAGGGATTTTTTAAATTCATCAAGAACTATAAAAAATTTATTTGTAATTAGAGAACAATAGTCACACCCCTCACATTCCTGTTAAAAAAGAAAACTTTTGGCGAGTCTGATGAGGCCGAAGAGACCTTCTAACAATTAAAACTAGTAATATGAACCCTCGGTTCTCATTCTACCTAATTTGACAAAGAAATTCGTAATCAAGCCCTGGGACCGGGTATCAATGTAGTGTTAATATAGGAACAATGATTGATAGCTTTCTTCGATTAGCGCTTAGAGAAAGGCCATCCATTTTTTGACATATGAAAAGGAACTATTGACTTTAGTTGTGACAATTAGGAAATAATGACCATGCTTGTTGAGTCAAGTTTTCACAATCAAGACTAATCAACATCGCCTTAAGTTTCACTTGGAACAAAAAATGGAGACCCATTCTCCAAAAACAAAAGATAAAAAAAGGCTTGCCAAACTAATGAGTTATGATTTTGTCATTGATGCCCTATCTTGCGAGAAGAATCCTACTCTCATGCTATTGTCATACCCAAATCCAGCCTAGATAGAAGAGTTGAAGGAATCTTAGCAGACTAATTTATAGGTCTAAACTCTTTTATAACAAATACGAAATGACCAATCAAGAGGCGATGGATTGAAAATAAGAAATGGGGTAATCTTCAAAAAGAGAAAGATGTTCATGGGCAAGGACTTTGGAGTCAATCAACGTATGATGGATTGGATCCATGTTAGCCTATCGATAGACATTTATGTTAACATAAAACCCTAAACTGGGCTAAGGCGGAATTTTGGTGGATGGGGATGTGGGGTGTGAAGAGGATATTAAATGATGTATTGATGAATGTACTATTTGTCAAACAATAAAAATTGACCCACAAAAATCATATAGACTATCTAGCCTTTACCTATACCTGAGACTCATTGGTCGAACATTTCTAAGGGCTTTATAAAGGGTCTTCTCTCCTCTCAGCAACAAGATAGCATCCTAATGGTAGTGAATTATTTTACTAAATATACTCATTTTATTCCTTTCACACACCCTCAAGCAATAACTAAGGTTGTTCACATTTTTTTCTATGTAGAAAAGTTAGAATATGGGAGATAAGCCTACGGCATTGCCTAAATGGTTGGCAATAGCCAAATGGTGGTACAATACAAATTAACACTCCTCCACAGGGATAACCCCTTTTGAGACGGTTTATGGGTAGACCCCTCTTAAACTGACTCAATTTGTAAAGGTGACTGCTACTAACAAGACGGTTGAGAGTCAGTTGAGAACTCAGGATATGATCTTAGATCGTTTGAAAGAAAATTTACAAAGAGTTTAGCCTCACATGAAATAGTATTATAATAACCATCAGAAAAATAAAGAGTTTCAAGTAGGAGACTTGATTTATGATCACCTGCAATTATATCGTCAGAAATTAGTAACTTTTTGAAGAAACTTAAAATTAGCACATCAATACTATAGACCTTATTAAATCATTGAAATAGTAATAACAATTGCTTACTATTTGGTGTTACCCCATCTACAAGAATTCATGTAGTTTTTCAAGTCATGATGCTTAAGAAATATGTTAAGAGTCACATCTGATACGATTCCTTCTCTACTACTAGTTAGTATTGAAGGAAAAGTCTTACCCGAATCCAAATAGATGTTCAAGCAAAGAGCTTGGAAGATTGGAGGAAGGTGATGCGAGAAAGCGTTGGTACAATGGAAGGGAACAACTAAGGAGAACAATGCTTGGAAACTTCTCCACATGCTTATATACCATCACCTTGTGGACAAGGTGCTTTAAAAGAAGGCACTTTATCATAAGCAAGAAATTAAAAAAACAATCAAATTTTCTTCATCCGGAGGGAGACACAATAGAAGAGACAGAAATTCCGTCAAAGAAAATTCAGGGAGGAGTAGTGGACATCAAAGCATGCAGAAGGCTCATAAATTGGTTCATCACAACCATCCACATGTCGAGCATCCACCTAGAGTCCAGTTTAATGTAGCATAATGAGGTAGAAGGTTGCAGAGCAGCAAAAAGAGAGAATTTGGATTACACAGGCAGTGAAGCATTTTAGCCACCCTTGTGGAGCTTTGGGCACCATTGGATGAGGAAGGCACGTATTTTGGTTTTGTTGGCCATGTAAGTAGGAGCATGCCAAGCACATGAAAATCCAGGAACTGCAAATTCAACCAAAGCACATAGATTTCATGTGGAGAAGAATAAGCATGAAGGTTAGAGATTTCCATCATTGTGTAATAATTGACTTTATTGAAAGGAATATTTGATAATTAGGAAAGGGATAATTAGAAAATCCAAAAGATATAAGGGAGGAGGGGAAAGGAAAAAGGGATGTGAATAAGAATACTTGCTTAATTTTCTGAAAAGCTCATTCCCTCTTAAATTAGGACTTTATTTTCAATTCTACTGCAATTCCATTTCCCTCTCTCCCATTTTCTCTACTTCAAACAGATCCTCACAAATTTTTTAATAAAAGCACTTAAAAAAGTGTCATAAATTGATTTGAACCGGCCGATTTAAATTATAAATATATACGGTTATGATTTTTGCCCAATGACTATAAATTTTCACCCAAACTTAATACATGATTGACCACAACCCAATTTTGACTAGATCTACGTCACTTTCATCTCTTTTTTTTGTAAGCCCATTAGTATATATAAATAGATGAATTAGATGACAAAGGAATGACCAAGAAGTGGCTCTATCAATTACAAAAAAAGCACCAAAAAACCAACAGAAAGCCAGTGGAATGGTATCTTTATTCTCACCGGATAATGCCATCAGTGCGTTGGGTCACCGCTGAATACTTCACAGTTGCATACGGGGCACGCCTGTAGAATACACAGCAAAATAAAACATGAACAGAAGCATTAGATAGTATACAAAATGAACATCATCCTGTGTGATAATTAACCTGAAAAAGAAGGCGACCCAGTTTTTACCTTGCTAATGCTGAGCCAATTGGTCCCACATTTCTTATGGTAGACATGCTTGCATGGCAGTGTTATTTGGGGGTCCCCCATTTTGTAGCTCAGCATGCATATTACACATCTGTTTAGCCAATCAAAACAGCAACAACAGCTGAGATGGAACTCCAGAATTGCTGAAGTACCGAGAATTTCACATCTTGATCCATACAAATCCATACAAAACAGAGAGGCTGACATACAAAAATAAAGTCACATCTTGACTATGCAATGAATAAATTAGTTTTTGTGGAAATAAATAAATAAATAAAATAAAATTAATCACATTTTAATTCGTATGTGACTCCAAAATATGATGCTAAAAATTAAAGGAGAAAAATCTAAAACAAAAGTTAATTTTAGAATATTTCATAAGATAACATATGAAAACAATGATTTAAAAATGAGAAGTAAATAGAATAGGGAGCACAGTCAGACACTGGGGGGATCAGATAAGCAATGATCTCGGATTGAGGGGTGCCTCCTACGCAGCCAGCAACCTTCAGATTTTGGTGATGAAACAACCCTCATTATATATATATTTTTTAAAAATATATAAAATAAGTTTTTTCAAAAATTGTTTAAATATTAAAATATATTCATATTATGAAAAATAATTATAAACAAAACTACTATTTTTTTTTCTTAAAGTATTAAATGATAGCCGTCAGGTTGGATTATAGATTCAAAAGCCAATAATAACATGTAGGAGTGCAACGAATCCACGTGATATCATCAAAGTTAAATCTTTTTTAATTGGAGGGATTTATTTCTATGTAATAAAAATATGTAAATTGTCTTGAGTGAAATATAGACGAAGGAAATAAGAATCGGCTAGAAAGATGAATACTTAATAGTAGAACGTTACCTTTTCTTAATTTTTGTTCTTGAGAAAAATCCACCGACCTTGTATCTTGACGTCGGAAGCAATTTAATAAGTTCTTGGGAAAGACCTCGACTTTGAGTCCCAACTGCCTCACCGAGATCAAGTAATTCCTATACAAAATGGATTTGTCGAAGTGATAAGAACAAAACATGTAAAAACAAGACTCAAGAGAGCACATATCATTTGAGAACAAAATCAACATGAAAGAATATAAAAGAAGAATGAAAAGAAACAACGCAAGATATGTACGTGAAAAATCTCTCAAATTGAGAGGAAAACAAAAAGTACAGAGGAGCACAATTCCCCCAATTCAAAGAGAGCAATATAATATTTGAATTCTCTTAAACCCTAACCCTAAAATGCACCCCCAAAAAACCCTGCCTCAAAGTGTTGGAAGCGGTTCCCAAAATAAAACAAATAGAAGGAGAAACCCGAAAAAATTAAACTACCAAACCCTCCATAAACAAGTTGCTTTGTATTTTACCAAACCGAATCGATCCCCACTCATTTTTGGGTGTTGAAAATGGAATTCAAGGCACACACTCAGCATACATCATCAGAATAATGATCAGAGAGGATTAAATGTTAAAACCTACTAGTGCATTTCAATGTCTCTTCATTTTCCTACATCTCAAGGAGTCCACCCCCTCATAGGTCATGTTGTCAGGATTAAATGTTAAAACCTTCATATGAGCTTTACGGATAGACAAACCTCATAGGTCATGTTGTCAGGATCAATGTTATTCTGCCAAACAACCTATGACAAATTACAAAGAGGCCCCCAAATTCGGACTCCCAATATAGGGGGCTAGTGATGGGAATGGCTGAAATGGGTCGGCCCAAGGAGGCGATCAGCCCATGAGAATTACGGCCCACTGGCCCAAAAGGCGGTCAACGTCTATGTTGACCGGAGATAACTTTCAGACAACTGAATGCGGCCAAATCGGATGTGGCCCACTAACCCTTTCCCGCGCGCAGCAGATCATTTGCCCTAATTGGCCACGATGTAAAGGATCTCCCCAGATGACAGCCTCATTTGAGATGGAAGCTCCCGAGTCAGCGCACATCACAAAAGGGAGACCCCCAAATTAGCACGCACCTCACGATGGAAGTTCCAGCATTCACGATACGCGACATCTCCACGAGGGAAGGAGTCCTTCCTTCCGATCATTACGGCCCTAAATGGCGCCGGCATCCCCTTTATGGATGATAAGAAACCCATCAAGCAACTGATAGCCAACCTCGCCGCCTAAGGAAGGATGGCGAGGTCAGACGGCTATAAAAAGTCCTGGTAACATACTCCAAAGACATGCTCCAGTTCTCAAACATATGCAAGAAATCCTGCTTTCAAAATAATCGAGTGCCATTCTCTTTCCTACTGCTCGCTCTCCGCGAACCCAGTGGCCAGAAAAATCACTCTCCATGAGTGCACTACAACCAAAAGCCGCTCCACGCTGAGTGTACCTATAAGTTAGACTCACAAATTCCCCTCCCTGCATCATTTCCCACAAGTTTCGTTTTCGCATTCTTCATTTTAAAAGAAAGATTGTTAACTTGAGCGTCAGAGGATAAATTGAAAAGTGAGTCCCGCCGTTTACCTCTGACTTCTTGTCTTTTATTGTAGTGTGTAGAATCCAAGCCATAAAGCACGGAGACCGGGTACCATGTCAGCACAAACACGAGAACCAGTTGAACCCGAATCCGTTCGAGACTAAGATCCAAGACACATTAGTAATCAATTAAATAATATAATTGAAAGAAAACATGATAATTAAACCATATCCTTTCATACCATGTGTAAGAATTTTTTTTAATTAAATATAAATTTTAATTCTCATGATCTTTATTATCATATTTTTTAAATAATCAATTGTGTAAAAATAATTTTA
>JAOVVI020013123.1:0-11975 GCA_028571085.2 Nepenthes alata | reverse complement strand
AGAGAGGGGAGTGGTTTGGGGATTTCAAACTATTTCAGATAATGAGGGAGACTGATTTGCTTCATGGCATCAGAGAATAGACTTAAAAAACTTGAATTAGGTAGGGGATCTGTGTTGGGGTCGGAAGACCCTGATCCACTAGATCCGGTAGCAGCGGAAAACCAGAACCCCCCGTCATCGACAACCACCATTTAGTAGGAATAAGGGATGCACGACATTTTTTATGGGAAATCCCTTCCCAAACCGAAGAGGAAAAACCACGGGACACATAGTCCACCAATAAATCCACTATGTAAAATGGGTTACATACCCCCGAGATAGAGTATCCGCTACACACTTGAGAACAACAAAGAAAAACCTCACTGGAGTAAACGGGAAACACTCTTCACTCTTTTACTCTTTGTTTTTCTTTCTTCTCCCTCTCACTGGTGGTGCACTCCTCTTTACATTTTACAAGTGTTGGTGAAACGGCAGCCCGCCGTTTCACCCCGCACACAGCGGCCGGCTACAAAAGCCCCTGGCTACACAAGCCCCGGCGAACGCTCGCCCATGGTGATTTCACTATCACCCAATGGCCACTCTCATGGCGCCTTGCACGCTCTCTGCACAGCATGCCCAGCATGCATATATATAATGATCTGCTTGGAGACTTTCAACTAATAGGTAGGTTGCGTGTGGTCTGACACCTGTCACCCACAACTTTTTTCACTAACTCTGTAACTTGCCCACTAGCTCTGCAACTTGCCCACTAACTCTGCAGCCCAACTGCCAGCCTGTCGACAAATCCTGAAAAGGCATCTGTCCACTGCCAGTTGCCATCTTTCACAGTCTCCAAGGCCCAGCTGCTACCGGAGAACTTGACCGTTTTCCATAGCCATCCGGTCAACCTTTCTTGTTGACCAGATCCGATCAACTTTCCCGTTGACCGTTTCCTTGCTACCCGTCCGCCATCCAGCAGCACTCTTGTAGCCCTCAGACGGTCAACCTCCTGTTGACCGGATTCAGCTGGCCATCCGCCGATCAATCTCCATTGACCGTCCACTGTTCTCATCCGGTTAACGTCCCGTTGACCGGAAACAGTTCTCCGGATTTGTTCTCCACAAATCCTCCGATAACAAACCAGTTTATTGGGTTACCCACAAGAGAGTGACCAGACCCAACACACTTAAGCGAGTATCACACAAACATCGTGTGGCCACCATTTGTTTTCAAAAAATTTAAAAATGATATAGTTAATATTCACAATTGGTATAAAATTTATAAGGAAATAATTTTTTATAACAAATATCATCTCATGTCCTTGTGGTGGTCATTAGCATCCTGGCTATCTTTAGGCATGCTTCAAGCTCTTCTCTCTTTGCGCCATCTCAGTTAACATATTCAACCTACTGATTTTATCCAGTGTTTATGACTTTAAGCCAATGACATTCCTTACCCAATAATATCGTACATCGATATGATTTCATATGGAACAAAATGACAAATTCTTATAAAGATAAATAGAAATTTAATTGTCACAAAGCAAAACATATCTCTTTTCCCTGAAATCAAATTCCTGGATAAACTTCATCATCAATAACAATTTCTCTACTTGCTTCCATCACTATAATGAATTCATTTTTACAATATTGATTGCCAAGACATGGCTTCTTTGACAAACATAACCAAATATCTCAAGGCGGACTTTTGTAAATAAATGGTGCCTGCTATATCAACATCCATGAACTAAGAACGGCTTAGCAATGCCAAAAATCAAACACATCTTGAAAATATTTCGAATATATCTAAGTATCAATTTGATTGTAGATCAATGCTCCTTTCTAGGAATAGAAAAGAATTAACTAACTGTTCCAACTATATGAATTGTGTCTAGCCTCATACACACCATCGCATGTATTGAACTTTCAATGGCTGAAAAATAAGGAATATGTATCATGTTGACCTTCTCATTATTTTAGAAGAACTATACAAAGTGTTCAACTTGAATAGGTTGGCAAGTTGAGTGCTCACCAATTAAAATTTGTTCATGTTAAAACGTTGAAGCATCTTTTAGATATAGTCTTTTTTAGAATATCCTAAACATCTCTTCTTTCCAATTATAAAAAAAAATCTTATATTAAGAATTTGCTTTGACCTTAAATCTTTTATAACAAGAGACTTCACAAGTTATTTTTTTAACTTACTGATCTAGGAGGCATTTCACCTCACAATAAGGATATCATCCATATAGAATAAGAGGATAACAAAATCTTTTTCCAATAACCTTTAGATAAAAACAAAATGGTCCAAAATAATTTTTCAACATCTCTACTCCACCATCATCGACTAGAACATCTTGTATCATTGTCTAAGGGCTTATTTTAGCCCACAAAAGCTCTTCTTCAAGTGGCATATTAGATACTTCTTCCTTTTAACTCAAAATCTCTTCGGTTGCTTCATATAGATTTTTTCCTTCAGATTATTATGAAAAAATATTGTCCATACATCTAATTGTTTAATTTCTAGATCAATGCTTGTGACTAGTCCAAGAACAACTTGGATAGATTATATATTTATAATGAGAGAGAAGATTGCCCCAAAATCGAAACCCTTTCATTGGCTAAACCCCTTCACAAATAATTTCACATTATACCTTGGTTGAAAGTTGTTCTTCATATTTCAAATGAAAAATCCATTTGTTCTTCAAAGTTCATTTGCTCTTAAGTAAATTGATTATCTCAAAAGTATGATTCTTATGTAAAGACTTCATCTTACCTTGTATAACATTTACCTACTTTCTCCTGTGGTCATTCTATAAAACTTTATCAAAACATTATAGCTCTTCATTATAATTAAGTAATAATACTCATTGACTAATAGGCATAAGGAAGGACCTTAATCTCTCTTGAATCATCAGAGTTGGATGGATAGTGTAGGCTCAGGTACATCATGATGAACATCATCATGAGTCTCATAATCAACTTCATGATCAACAATCATCAAAGGTGAAAATATTATGGTTTTTGTTGCCTCTATTATTACACTGAGCGTCATCATCAACTTAAATTGGCATCAATGTCAAAGGCATAAGATCTATATCTCAAAGGCATTTGTTGTTGTAGCCTTCTTTGCTTTTTTTATAACCTCGATGGTCTCATATTTAACGAGCACCATATCTTTAAACTACACAAGCTTCTTTTGTCATTATTGTGGTTTCAAAATCATAATTAAATAATTAATAATTAGAACTTAATCCAAAGCCAGAATGCAACCTTACAAGTGATACTGTTAGACAATTCTAATAATAAATGACAAGTCTAAGATCCAAAAGTCAAGTCCTAAAGAGCTTCTAAGATAAAACAATACTTGATCCTAACAATCCAAAAGTAAGAAAAATATTCCTAAATTAATATCTAATTTACAAAAACATAAAATCAAGAATATTAGGCTTAATGGCCAAAAAAAATACAAAACTTAATAAAAGCTATTCTATACCATAGCTACATCAAAATATCCAAAATAAGATAACATCAACCTTAAACTAGTCCTTCAAAAATGCTTTCTTAAATTCTGAAATCCTTATATATAGCATCCGAGTTTGCTAATAAAAAAAGTTAAGAAAATATAGTAAGATTAAGCCTAATACTCAATGAAGTAGATAGCTGTGAATTGAACATGCAAGGGGACAATAATAATAATAATCAAAAATTAAAATTTTAAAAATTTTAAAATTTTAATAAAAGATGCAAAAATCGTATGAAAATATGATAATCAAATATTAGTGATGACCTCACTTATAAAAGTCAAAATCAAAGATTAGGTTATAATTACTTCTACATATTCAAAGGTTATATGCCACTATCGACAATCTATAAGTTGACCAATTGCATTTTATTTTATATTATCGGGTCAAGTATCACTTTTCTAATTCATAGATATTTGATCTTTAATTTATAAATAATATATTCAAATATATTCTATCAGTTTTCTACAATGATTTTCACTTAATCAAAATAAAAAAAAATCTATAGTAAAAAACAAATATACTAATTTATCGTCATGTTTGGAAAGCAATATTTACCAAGATTAGAATATAGTTATTACCAAATACCTGCATAAAAGAGACATGTAAGGATAATTCATCAAGGATTTTAGGAGTTTAAGATAACATCTTTAAATTAAAGTATAATCCTTCAAAATCTCATGAAATTAAAGCAAAACTAATATGCATATAATATAATATCAAAACTATGCAAACACCACATGTAAAAATATTTATAAAACAAAATGTTTAAAGTTTTCTAAAAAGCTCAGTAATAAATAAAAAAAATGGTTTAAATTCACTTTCTTTCACTTGTTTGGAAACACTTCAAATTTACTTATTCTTTCATATTCTCTCTTCTTCTCTTTCTTCTCATATTCTTCTGCTATCTTCTCTCAAAATTTCATAAGAAATGTACAAAAAATGGGTTAAAACTCCTTAAATAGTGGGCTATCGCACATGTGCCAGTCATGTACAAATGATGATTTTAGTCTACACAAGAGTACTCATAAAGTGCATCTGATATGATTCTAGAATCAACATACATTAGTACAAATTAAACACGACAATTTTACCTCAATCATGCTCGTGTGTGGCTCAAGTGCCATTCAGGCGTATCTCATGATTGCACCATTACGATTTAATACTTAATTTTTAATCAAAATCCACAATTAACTTTAATAATTTCTAAATTTACTTGAATTTTATATCATTATATAATCTTAGGGTTTGCATCTCACATTTTCTTCACTGAATTATAGAACCAATATCCAAATTTACCTCCCTTGAAGCTAAGGGAAATACATAGCCATGTTTTTTCATCAAACAGAGACCTTGCATCCCTTAGAATATGGATAAAGAACTTGCACAAAACACATACAAGTGATTGTAAGAAACCTTCTTTCTAAACTACACATAGTTAGGCATATTTCCATCTAGGGTACCACTAGGAGAAAGTTTGATTATAGGATACACTACATTCGAGGCTTCTTCACAAAACAAGCCACAGAGTTTCACTTCTAAAAGTACATATTAAACTCTCCCAATTGACGTTTGATTCATCCTCATGATTATTTGTTTAGTTATAGTGTTTTTGATGAAGTATTTTGGTGTTGTATCTTGTGTTAATGATAATATAAATCAAATGGCCTAACTTACTCTCCTCCGTTATCATTATGGATATACTTTAGTTTTTTTTTTTCATTTGCCTTTCAATTTGGGCATAAAATTTCTTGAAGACATCCAATGTTTAATAATTCATCTTTAAAGTATACACCCGCAATACAATCATCAATAAAAGTTATGAAATAAAGTGTACCGTCGAGAGTTTTCATCTTGAGAGGAATGCATGTGTTAGTATGCATGAGTTTAAGAAGATCTTAATACTTTCTTATTGTCTTCGGACTTCTTAGACTTCTTCTCACCATTCTTTTCATTTTTAAGTTTTCACTTGTAGTAATATTTTTTGATATAACATTTCTTCTCACAGTGATGGAATTCAAAATTTTAATATCTCAATCTCAATTTACTTCAACTTTTTTTACTAGATTTGAGACCCCTCCCTTAATGCTTCCCTATGGCTCCAAGACTAGCATTTCAAAATACAAGGATGTTGAGCCTTGAAATATTCTCCTTATCTTCTAATTGAAGACCGCACCCTTGGTTGTCTCCAATGTCACTCCAACATTTCAAGTTATATTAAAATTGGTAATTCAAATGACCTCTCAAGAGTCCAATAATGTTGTCGGCAATTATAAGCCCAATTAGTCATTATTAAATTTAATGCCTATTCTATTTACTCGGTCAACATAACTTAGAACTCGTTGAGATAATAGACTATAAAACCCTTTTCCCGGTACTTCACTGGCACAACTTTATGAAGTGATACAATTTATTATTATCGGTCATCGAAGTATAGAGCATTTTGAACTTCTTCCATAGTACTCTTGTATATTTTTTATTATAAATATGATTATAAACATTATCATTAACAAATTATCGAATGTATTCTACAAACTTGCTTATGTTCAAATGCTGAATTTTTATTGGATTTTGATTCGAATTTTTAGATAGTAAATATCAAAAGATGCATTGTTTTAATGAATAATATGTATTTCATATTATTCTTTTAAAAGTCAAAATTCATGCCATTCAAACCAATTATTTTGTGACCATCATCAATTAATCCAAAGCAAAGTTAACATAATAACCCTAATACACTAATACCACTTGTTGGGACTTAAGAACATAGAGTTTTAGAATTAAGCTAAGAATAAATCTATCTGTGGATCAAAATATTGAATCTTTTTACTTGGAGAGGTGAGAAGATGTGTTGACAATCTAGCAATAATCACAATAACAAATGTAATGACAAACATAAACAAGGCATATGATTTGTTTGTCATGGGAAACCCATCAATGTAAGGTAAAATCATGGGACCATAAATTTATATAATTCTACTACAAAATTTGAATACACCAACTACAAGCACATTCTTTGGTTTTACCAAACTGTTAGTCTTCTAAGACAAATACAAAAAGAAAAAAAAAAGAAGAGGACACATTAAA
Source organism: Nepenthes alata (assembly GCA_028571085.2). Classification (NCBI taxonomy): domain Eukaryota; kingdom Viridiplantae; phylum Streptophyta; class Magnoliopsida; order Caryophyllales; family Nepenthaceae; genus Nepenthes; species Nepenthes alata. The sequence continues at coordinate 5,386 of JAOVVI020013123.1, read as the reverse complement.
AGTTTAAAATATTTATTCTCCCCAAAAAAATTAAACATGAGACAGAAACGATAAATAAACCCACTGAAAGATTATAATTATGAAATTTAGTATTAATTAGAAAATATTAACATCATGACGTATGCTTTAAGCGAAAAGTCAACAAGCATTATGGTGCATGTAATGGTCAAGAAGATAGAGATATTGGATGAAATAAATGAGTGTACCATTAAATTGCATGCATATGATTTTATCATATATTTAGGTGAAACTAAAGATCTTTAAAATGATCAAGAGAGCACAAATGTATGACTCATTTTAGTAGATATTGTTGAGGATCTAAGCCGAGAGTGGAGGGCTGATTTTAATGTTCAGGTTGATGTTGCTTTGATGTTTCGGGATTGCATTTTCATAGCAAGCATTGAAAAACTAAAGGAAAAAAATCCTTTCTAAAGCACATCAATCCAAATATACGATTTATCTAAGGATAAATAAGATGTACAAAGATTTGTTGGTGACAAAATATGAAGAGAAAAATTGTGGCAATTATAGAAAGATGTATTATATGTTAATAAGTAAAATCAAATATAAGAAGCTGCTAAATCTTTTATAACCTATGCTAGTTCCTAGCTCAAAATGGGAACACATATCGATAAATTTTATAATAGGTTTTCCAATAATGTCAAGGAAGAATGTTACAATGTGGGTGATTATGGATTGGTTAATAAAAATTGATTCATTTTTAACAATTTTAAGAGACTGTTTAGCAATACTGTATATAAATAAAATGGTTAGACATTATGAAATTCTAGTTTTGATTGTGATAGATTGAGATTTAAGATTTATACCCAAATTTTAGGAGAGTTTGTACCGAAAATTGAGCCCCATATTAAAATTCAATACAATATAAAGATGGTTTATAATTTATAGGATATGTTATGAGTGTCAATCTTAGAAATAAAAGAAAATTGAGACTACTTGTTACAAATTGAGTTTGTCTACAATAGTAGTTTTCAAATAAATATTAGTATAGCACCTTTTAAAACACTTTATAGAAGAAAATTTTGTTTCCTAATCAATTTGGAGAAGATTAAAGATCAAGAACTTTTGCTACCATAAGTAATTCAAAAAATATCAGAAAATATTAGGTTGATCCAAGATCGGCTCTAAGTTATTTAAAGTCAATAAAAAAGTTATACATATTATAAAATATTTGAGTTAAGTTTCCAAGTCAATGGTCATTTATTTTTAAAAATATCTCCATATAAAGGAGTTACAAGGTTTGGTTAGAAAATAAAGATTTATTAAATAGTTTCAAATTCTAAAAAAGATTAAAAAAATTGCTTATAGGTTAGTTTTACCTCAAAGCGTAGCAAACTTTCCCAATATGTTTCATGTATCGATGCTTCACAAATATATCCATAACCCTTTGCACATTATTGGCCACAAACCCTTGCAAATCAAGGAAGAATTATCATATATTAAGGAACCAATGCAAATAATTGGGCACTGAGATCAAATGCTCAGCATTTAGTTAAGGTATTATAGAAAATTCATTCTTTGAAAGAAGTTAAGAGTGAGAGGATGAGATCCAAAAAAATGCCCATATTTATTCATTTGTTAAGGTAAGTAAATTTCAAAAACAAAATTTTATAAAGATAAGAGAAATGTAATAATCAAATACTTAATATGATTTCTGACTTTATTAATTAATATAATTACATGAATTTTTTTAAGAAAAACTTCAATTTGATGGAGGAAATTAATTTTGCAGCAGCTCAAGAGGGCATCTAATAGGTGCAATAACAATGCATGAATGAAAATCACCATGCCTAAAGTCCATTAATTGGGCGTTCATGCATAAGCTAAAATTATTGAAGCATTTTTATTTTTATTTTTTCAACTCATTTCTCATAACATTTTGAGAGAAGAGAGGGAAAGTAAAAGGTTGAAAAGAGAGGAAGGAAAAAGTAAATTTGAAGTGATTTTATATAATTTTTAGTAGATCTACGATTAAAGTAAGTTTATATAATCTCATTTCTTTATTTGTTATTAAAGTTTTTAAAACTTAACTTCCCTTTTTTATTTAAATGTTCATACATATGGTTTTTTCATGCTACTTTTAAAATTGTATTACGTGCATATTATATTTGTTTTTATTCAATAAAATTTTGAAGGCTTATACCTTAAATCAATCATGTTTCCATGAAATTATGATATTATTAAGAAATTGGTCATGAATGTCTCTTTGTGAATTTAATTAAAACTCTACTTTAAATTTTGTAAAGATTATTTATTTTTCATTTTCTAAAATTTGTTCATTTGTGTGAAGTCTTCTATTTTTATCTAATAAAAACAATTATAGAGAAATAAATAAATATATTTAGATATATTTTAGTATATTAATTTATAAGTAAAGATCGTTACCTAACATCTATCAGTTTGAAAGTGATATTTGACCATATTTATAGAGATCAATATTAAGTTGGTCTACCTAGGAGTCTCGAATAATAGTGTATGGTTCAAGTTAAAAGAAAACATTTGTAACCTAACCTTCAATATTCAGCATTAGATAATAAAGTTATTATTGGCGCTTGGTTCTTACTTTTTCCTCATTTTACAGTATTTTTTCATATATCTATCATAATCTTTCTCATATTTTTGTTATGTATATCATTACGTAAATTAAGCATATATACTTTGTCGAGTATTAGACTGATAATTATTATGCTCCTAACATTTCAGATTAACAGATTCGGATGTCACTTACAAAGGTTCTGCACTTTGGAAGAATATTTCTAAAGAACTAGTTTAAGGATGATGTCGTATTTTTGATATTTTGATGTTAGATATGGTCTATAAATAGATTTTGTCAAACTTTGTATTTCAATGGTATGTGTGCATATTACTCCAAATTTTATTTTTTTGCAAATTAGATATTAGTTCACATATGCTTTTCCTTATTATTTGGCATTGAGTTTGCAAAGAAAATGTATGCTTTCATGTCAATTATTCGAGTGTTGACCGTAAATTTTTCTCGGACTTCACATTTATATATCAATGGTTTGTATTACTTTTGATGCAGAGTCATATTCCAAATTTGGGTTAATACTTTATGATGTCATTTTCTTTATGTTTTGTAGCAAGGACATGACGATTTATTTCCTACACAAGGCACTCAAGTGTCCAACTCAGTGTTATCTAGTGGATATCCATCGAAACATCACTCTCGACGGGCACTCAAGTCACTATCTCACAAACGTCGCACAGAATCCTTGCCTTGCAAGTTTGATCGAGCGAGTGTCACAAAAATGTCATGCGACCATCCTTTGTTTTTTTTAAAAGAAAGAATAGGCAAATGAAATAGTTAATATTTACAATAAATATGTGACTCACAAGATCGTGACTCATTTCATCATGGCTTGGTGTAAAACCAGCTGACAATAATGCCGATTCAGTTTTTTTCTTCTTTTTCTTGTTCTGTAGAACAAATATAAAAAAAAAAAACTCAGCAATGATGAATGGGAGAACCAACTTACACAAATTTTATACAGATTCAACATACCAGTCCATATCATGACATAATTCTATCTTGCAGAAGAGTAGCATACCAGAGGGTTCTAAACTGGACTTATTCCATAGCAGGTGATACTCCGTTGTATGTTTTAAAGGATGTGTTCATGCCGGAACACCCGACCTTAAAAAATGGGTACTATTTAATTTGCCTTGTTTCACCAAGGCTCCACTACAAACCAGCACGTAGGTGTATGTTAAGAACACGGGGATTGTCACTGAACAAATGGAGACCTAGGAAAGAATCAAACCTCATCACACTGGCCGCCGCCTTAAGCTGCTCCAGAACCACCAGAGCTACCACTGCAACCTCGCCTCCCTGTCAGTCTATTCTCCTCTATCGGTCGTTTATATCTTCTGCTGATTGTGTGGAAACTAGCAATGTTATTTATTTCATCCCAATCGTCTATTTTGAAACATTTTACTAACTAGTAATTAACCCCAATGGGCCTTAGATGTGTTGCTAGCATCTTAGATGTGTGGCCGAATTGACATGGGAATTCTAAGATATCGAGAGCATTCAGAGACAATTGGTCTACAATACGTGTTAGTTATATGACCTATAGATCACTTACTTAAAACTCTCTTGTATTGCTCGGGTAGATGATCGGCAGATCAACCCCGCCTCTTCATCTGATGTGGGGGCAGCTGTCCCCTCATATTTATCAGCAATTTATCCCCAAAATCTTCAGCAACCCTATCACTAGCATCCAAGGTTTTCTGACCATATCTCTCTAATATTCTTTCTTCCCTTATCCTTGAAGCTTCACAATAATGATAACATAGATGGGATACATTTAACATAATAATTTAGGTTAACTATTTACTAATCAGTTCTATGTAACATTAAGAAACTTGTTATAAAATGATAAACAATCGATCTATATCGTTCAGGGTATCTACTTAAATTAGGAAGTAAACTAATCAGTTAGTACTACACATTGAATTTCATTAAATCGATTATGCCTAAATTTTAAAGTTTGGGTAATGTTATTTCAGATTTCAGATTTATTGAGATGAGTCAAATATTACAATCTTAGATATTTTAGTTAATTTAGTAGTTTAGGTCTAACCGGAGGAATTGTTTCCAATTTAGGCCTATTATTCTCTGATGGAACTGGGGTCCATTGAGGGACTGTGAAACTGGAACTGACACCACCCTGTAACTCGATATTTATCGCATTGCCACGTAAATTGACTGGGAGGAAGGGCAAATGTAGAGAAACTGTTTCCTGAAGAAGATTTTATGCTGTGCTATTTGAAGGTTTGCTCGTACGAATTTGGTAAATGTTAATTTCATTATCAACATGCCACGTAAGCGGGGATGAAGTCCGGCCCAATGGAAGGCCCATTACTGTAACGGTCAGTTAAGACCAACTTTGGGCTTCAGTGCATTCGGAATAACAGTGGAGAAAACTGGGTGCCTTCTGATTGGGCCAGGCCCAATCTTATTGAAAAAGAATCTGTCACGTGAGCAAATAATTAACATATATGAATGCAAAATAATAATAATAATAATTAATGTGGATTTTCGCATGCCAATTATACCCTCTGTCTAAATAAACATACCACCCATGTCATGGATTATCAGCTACAAAATTATAGCACTTTATTCATGAAAATGGTAACAATTAACTATCAATATTATTCATATATTCAATTACATTAAAGTTATTATTTTCAGCTTAAAAAAGGAAAATAAAGAAAATAAAAAGTAAAAAATATGTGACTCATATATATATTTAAAAATTTTAATATGACTAGATGTATAATTGAGTATATAAACAAATTTTTTTAAAGTAATAATGAGTTAAGCTGTGTGCCTTGTAATTAG
>JAOVVI020013122.1:0-11975 GCA_028571085.2 Nepenthes alata | reverse complement strand
CTTGCCCGATGAGTGTTCGACTGGCGCTTGAGCACCAATTTGCCTATTTAAGGCCGTGCATCCTTTTTCTGTCATTTTTCGCAGAGAAAGAGAGAGAGGAGATAGAGAGCATAGCGAAGGATGAGAGAGAAGAGGAGATTGAGGCCCTCATGTTCATTTTCGGCTTAGAGTTAGTTGAGAAACTTGTAGATCAGGTCAAGATAAGTGCACTCATACGCTTTTCTTTCTTTTATTGATCATTTTTCACTATTTCTTTTGGGTATTTTTGTTCAATTGCCTGTCTGAGCTTAGGTTTTGAAAGATTTATGTGCTTAATATGCATATATGTTGATTTTCTCTTCAATTTCGTAGTTTAGTGAAGTATTGTGTTAATTTGGAAACACTAGCCCCTCATACACGATTTTCTCTCGTTATTTTGGGTATATGTGAAATATGGTTTTGAAAATCGGGACCCTAACCCATGCATGGCATGATTTCAAGTATTATGATGTTTTATCACGTGTATTTCATATTTGATGCTTCACATGGCCGGGTAACTATGTTAAGCTTACTAACTATGAATTTTGTTTTTAAAATGTCCTGTATGTTGAGTATATGGACCAATATTGTAAAAATTGCCAATTTTGCATGTTTTTGTTGAAATTCTTGAAGTTATTTGGAACCTCGGACCTCAAATCATAATTTTGGCTTATGAAGGAGCATCCGTTTAAGTCTAACACTTAAGATCCCAAGAATATGAGAATAAGTATCTATATAAGTTCACAAGATTGGGAAATATATATTTGTATTAAGTAATTTTAAACTCTACAATTTATTATCTGTTATTGGTATTTTCTCCCGGAGTGAGAAAATCAAGAAAGAAGAACTATGTATATTTGTGTGAAGTCTGCAAATGAAATATGTAAAATAATCATGAAATTGGACCAAGAATTTTTATTTCAGAGGGTGATATTTTCTGCCATAGCTTAGGATATTATAGTAGTAAACCGAGAAATTGTCTCTGGTCCATGGGAGAAATTTAGGTGGCTAAGAACTTTGGCCCAATATATCCTAGATTAAAGGTATATCACCAACCACGGGGTGTTAAATTCAATGTATGTGGATAGGAATTAGATTGTGTGGAATAACATGATCCTTTCCTGGATTGGTCTGCTCCATTAACTGGTAAGGCCTATTAGCTCTGGTCTCTAAAGATAAATTGATTTCAACATGTTTGAAGACTAATGAAATTAGAAGTAAAATGTGAAAGCTAAATGTGTTACGGAAATGTTATTTGTTCATGTTTTATATTCCTATATGCATTATAATCCCATTCCGTTCCTTGATTCTATTTTAAATTATACTGCATTTGTCTTTGTTTATATTTGTTCCTTATTGAGTATTTGGCTCACTCCTTACTATTTTTCTTACCTCCAGATGAGCACGAACTAATTCCTAATGAGGAGGATTGGAGGTCGAAGATTACTAGGCTTGGAGGACGATTTTGTGGATTTGTGTATATGTAGGAAGGACATGTTGACGTATATGTAGGAGCAGATTTTTTTTAATAACCTCCGTCAATAACAAATAAACTAATGCCCATAATAAATTAAAATAAATATCTACAGAAAATCGGGTAGAATTTTCTTTAAAACTAGACAAAAACTAATACAAACAATCTGAATTTTTCACAACCTAGACAAACATACAGATAAATAACTTCTACATTCATTCATTTCACAAACACAGGATCGACAAAATGCCATATTAGACATGGCACTAAGACAACACATCCTATCCACTATATCGGTTCAAAAAGGGAGATGCCAACTTGGCACCTATGCAAATCCAAAATCAAAATGCGGAAGCAAAACTAAATCCATAAGCAAATCATGCAGAAGCCAAAAACAATAACCAAACATAAAACATAATATTCAGTAGCTATTTAATTTTTTTTTACATAAATTTCATCCACAGAAGTTTTCTATTTACATTCACTATCTTCAAACTCCAAAAAGCTCTTCAAGGACTTTTGGTCTTCACTAAACTTTCTTATCTAAGTCCTTCCTTCACTCCTGTTCATCTGGCATCAACTATACGGTTCATCTACAGGGAAAAAATAGAAGAGTGAGCTAAAATACAGTAAGGTACCATAAAAGTATGCAAATAAACTTTTCATACAAAATATACTTACAATAGAGTAAAAGCTATGGGACTTATCAAAGAACCAAAAGGCACATAAAAAGTGAGAAAGCATTAATCGTCACAAAAGCATGTCAGAAGCCAACTTTATTATCTGAATAGACCGAAACTAGTAGACCCTACTATCTAATGGAGCGCATAATCGAGGATAGATTGTGTTTACTCCACACAATCCAAGGCCAAAGTCCAAATGATCTCATTTCTCAAGATTCTAAGTTCAAAAGTATCTATCTTTCCAATTTAACGCCCTGAGGAATGGTGGACCAAGTATCACTCCATGGACGGAATTATCCTCGATTACCACCATAACTTTCTAAAGTACGCTGGAGAACCTTACCTGACTGTACGACAGTCCTAGGTATAATTTCATATTAATTTACTTAACTAATGGTATCCATGTTCTTAATCCCTTAATCTTAACTCATCAAGCCTCAAAGGCCAAATCAAACTCCTATAAATAATTCTTCAAATGGTTCGTAATACTCTCAAAAAGTCTAATAGTGTAGTCCTTTTCAAAACTTCAGATAAAAATCATCTAACAAGCTTAACAATAGATCAAATAGCCTTTTTATCATTTGTCTCAAAAGATTAGAACCAAACATCCTCAAATTTTTGAGCTAGGGTTTGCAATAAACCGTCCGGACATAAAACAAACACAAAACATAAGCCAAACCATGAAATCGAAGCCACAATTTATAATAATCATATACAAACAAAAAATCTAACCAAGAAATTATCAGAAACATGCATTTTTTGTAACAAGGCTTAGGGGATGAGGGTTTAGAACATGAATATCAAAATAGAGATGTTAAAATGCGATAAAAATGATAAACAAAGTTAGAGATACACTCGCCTTAACCCGATCTACCGTTTTTCTTACCCTGAATCGACTGAAGTTGGTGAAGAATCCCTTCCCCTTTTCTTTCTCCTCCTTCCTCCTTGCTTCTTTGTAATCGAACGTGTCCTATCTTTTAAGACCCTTCGTTAATTGCCACTCTTAATCAAATAAAAACCCTTAGACTAATATTTTAAGATAATAAATTCTACAGAAATTTTAGCAGATTTTCTTCTACAACTGGATGAAAACTAAAAATACAACCTTTTTAAATAAACCTGCACAAGCACATAATTATCCAAAACTTCACAGTTTACTCCCCAACACATGCACAGGATCAACAATTTTTCCATATCATCGATGACTCCAATACAGTATTGCTAACTACCTTATTGGATCTAAGAGAGATGCCATCTAGGCCTAAACAAATCAATAATCAAAACTGCAGAAGTGAAACTAGATCCATAATAATAAACATCATACCACAATTAATACATAACATTGATTATTTACATTTTGATATATTAAACATATGTAAAAACTCCAAGCCTCTAAGTCCAGCAATCTCCTTAAGCAAATCCCTCTCCTTGCGCTAACTAATCGGACATCATTTTGTCGCTCTCATCTGGAATGAAGAAAGGAAAGAATAAGCTAATAGCTCAAGGAGTACATCATAACAAAACACTGAACAATGATAGTAAAACTAAGCAGAAGAAAGATATATGAACATGGAAGATATGCATGAATGAAACTAGAACAGACATACTTGGAGAGCAATTTACTTCTTTCTTTGTTCTTATTTTCTTTAGGACATAAATTTAAGCCTAATTACTCATATTTACAGGCCCAGACCAGTAGGCATTACTAACAAATCTGAGAGAGGATGAGAAAAGGATCATGATAGTTCTCATGATTTAAGGCCAGAATCCAAAATGCTACCTTGTGGTAGACTTCTCAAATATCAAATCAAATATCAGAATCAAATCAAATATCAAAAGGGCCCCCATGTCCCCCGGGGACTAGAGGCAGTCCTCATCCTTTCACAGTAACATCCTAAGGTGTGCCCAGAGTATAACCCGCTACAATACGCGGTTAGGACTAATCTTTGAGTTTTCAATATCATACAATGGGATGCCATGGGACATTACCCATCAAAACGTAACTCCAGGTCCTTGTTCCATGATTTCGTTTTCCTTTTAAGGGAGTATTCCACCAAATTCCTTTCACAGATATCTCTATCTGGAGATCAAATTCATCAAATTATCTGATGTGGAATTTTTGTCCAAATATTCATATGATTATTATCTTGCTTGTGGATGTAAGTCTTTCCATAACTTTACTTTCATACGAATATCAAAAACAAAAGAGAGGTTCGGAATTCTTACCATTGAAGAGCAAATTGGCTTGTGAGCTTTCGGATGCTAGTTATCTTTACAACTGGACATACCGAAGCTTCCAGATTGTTCAAATGAGCTTATAAAAGTACATAACACTTGAACAACATTTAAACATTGGACAATTATGCAAAATATAGTCTGAAGTCCTTGGGTGAACAGTACCCTTGAAGAGTGCACAAGAACAGTACACCGATGCATATATTAATTTATTCTAAGAATTTTGGATATCCAACGAGTAATTTATCAAACCCAAGACATGGGTAACTATAATTCCAAGTCAATTTGTACATTAAACTCCAAATCGAAGCTCGAACGGTGTCTGGGCGAGGGTTATGGGCTTCATGAACGAAAATCCGTATATAACCATAAATTTGGATACCCAATCGACAAATTAGCTTACCCAAGTTATGGATAATCATATTCTAATCCCAAATTAAGCAAAAGTCTCAAAAATCCATGGGCTATATGCTCGGGGTGAGGGTTAGGGTTTACGTTGTCTGAAACCTTGCCTAAACTACAAATTTGGACACCAAATTAACATATATGCATGCTTAGGTATTGAGAAGTATAAAATATAAATTTAATCGGGTATAGAAATGAGGATACCCAAAGAAAATAAGATAAAAGTGTAAGAAATAAAAGAGGATATTAGTGTACTTATCTCATCCCAATCTATTACCTTTTTAACTTGCTTTCAAACGGATTCGGACTCGTGGGCCTCAATCTCCCCTTGTCTCTCTTCCTCTTCCCTCTCCCTCTCTCTATTTTTCTTCTAGAAATGAAAATTGCCTGAGAAAATGCATGCATGGTGCTTTTATTCGGTAAGCCAGCGCTCGAATGCTCGGCGAGCGTGCATCGGTCACACTTGGTTATGTAAATGGTGCTCGAGCAAACGACGAACATGCCTCGGGCAACCATATGCTGGGATCGGTGCTCGAGCATGGGATCGAGTGCATGTAGGGCTGGGTCAGGCCCGGCGCCGACCAATAATGTGCTAGTTTCGTATTTTAGTCGTCCTGGCCCCGTTTGACCATTCTTACCAACTTTTTCACATCCTAGGGCCCTAATTTTGATTATATAACTTTAATAAGCCATGATTGTCATGATTTAAAACTAAAAATCTTATTTACGGGTTAACATTTCGTGCTTTACAACTTGGATTCCCAATTTTATTAATTTTGGATCTTTGAGATTTTCAATCTGATTCCTCCCGTACCTTTTGACAGCAATTCTTCTATTTTAATTTAATTACCTCCCAATTACCATATTTTGAAAATCTAAAACCTCACCACCCATATTACCCATATCTTGAAAACTGATACCTTTCAGGGCCCAACTTCCTCTTTCTACTTCTGAACTCAATTTTTCACATTCTAAAATGAATTCTTGATCATTATTAATTTAAGTACACCTTAATTATCATATTCCAGAACTCGGGTGGTCATAGGCCCCCACTTGACGGCTATAAAAAGATTGAAAGTTAGGTAGAATCCTTGCTTGGAGAATGTCTCCATATTTTCCTTAATGTGGTCAAGGAGTTTCTTGTTCTCCTTCGCCTCATCTGCGCTAATCTCCCTCTGGAAGAATTCACTCACTGGTCCCCACTTGTTGGAGGGATACCAATCTAGATGGGTCATCAGATAAAAGAAGTGGTTTTCTAGATTCTTCACCGAGTTGGGATTCGTCCCCCAAAAGTTGGAGCTAGTGCGTGGGGACATCAAAACCCAATCCTTCGATTCGGTGAAGTGAAAGATCACGTTTACTATGCTCGACCCAAACGGGCAAGAATGAAGGCGAGAGAAGATGCACAAGGAGACCAAATATCGAAGGGCATTGGGGTGAAGCCGAGCAACGGGGACACCCAACGTATCGATGATCCTGTACAGATCAAGCTGCATAGGAAAGGGAAGCCCATCTCTCAGATGGTGCTCATAGATGGTGATGTAATCCTCAGGGGGTGCGTTCACCGTTCTGGTCTGACCAGGGAAGAGATGGGCCCAGTCGCTAGGAATGCCATAGTTGACTCTCGAAGCTGCAACGACTCTCGCTAATAAGATGGACATGATACCACCAACTCCCTTGCGAATTGTGCGAGAAGAGGGAGAGCTTTTCTTCTTGGCCATGGTTTCCTCAATGTGGGCGAATGTAGAGTATGAGAAGCCTGGTGGAGTCCCACTTAAATAGACAGCGCCAAGGAAGGCCAGAGGCACCACGTGGGAAAACAGAAGGGATGCCCTCAATAATGGTTAGGACATGCATCCCTTCATCAGAAGGTTGCGTGTTTTCCTAAAGAAGGCCATCATGGTGCATGACAAATTGCTTCCCTGCCAAATGTCACAGACACCAGCTAAATCCTGAGCGTCACACTAATCATTAAATATGGGGATTCCAACCGTCAGAAGTGATGGCTGGAGCCCTTTGGGCATTCGTTCCGAATGGAGAGATAATTCATCCAAATTCAAAGGAATGACAGCAAAAGAATGACTTCATTGCAAAAGAAAATTTATTAACTCTACTAATGAAGTTCCCTTACAAAGCAAGTTGGCCAACGGCCGAAAAAAAATAGTGTTACTATCTACGCCCCCTGGGCTCACCAAGGGCGGGAGTCAGGAGTTTGGCCTGCACCGATTGTATTCAAACACCCCGTTTGGTAGGTCCCAAAGGTCCGTAGAGAAGTCCAGCACCGTGACTGATGCTAATTCCTTCAGTTGAATCCTCGACCTCAGTTCAGCCTCCAGTCGAGCTTGGGTGATGTGCTCTTCACGAAGTCTATTCTAACATTCATCAAGCTCCTCCCAAAGGTCCTCAATCTGCCTTCAAGCTTGCGAGTTTACATCAGCTAACTACGACAACTGTTCCTCTGACTCTGTCCACGCTCACTCAAAGTAGGTTGCCCGTGCCTGATTCTGCTCGACATCGACTTCCGCCTGGGCATCAGCATCTTCAACTACTTGCTAGGCATGGCGGAATAGTCGGCCGATGTTGCTGGGCCTTCGGCATGAGGAAGCATTAGAAGCTTATCAAATTCAAAGTTTGGCGGCACCTCTAAGACCCTCATCGGCCCGATGATAGAGGGCTTCGAGTGGCGATCTTCCGCCATTGAACTATCCAAGGGCAGCCTTAAGTTCCCATTCATTATAATCTCAGCAATGGCCACAGAAAAAGGTGAACAAACTCATACCCAGAACTCACATCTCACAGGAGGCAACTGGTGCCCAAATTGGTGTAGTTCTTGGCTCTTAAATAGCCATGACTTCCCCCCAGAGAAACGACATTGTACAACAAGGAGAAATAGTTTCGCTGCTCAGTGCACCTTTTCAGGAAAGGCAATTTTGATGTGACAACCCCAGGGTTTCAAACGCAATAAATGTGCTAACACCTTTGATTGACGTGACAGCTGCCAGTGATGTTCAGCCTCGCTAGGGCAGAGCAGGCCCACGACCAGTCTGCTTGAGGCCCTCCCACTGATGGTCCTTATTCGGACTCGAGGGATGGACACTAGACAAGGTGACCGAATGTAAGGGCAAACTTTTAAAATATTTTAAATATGTTAATTATGTTAGAACTTATAGACTACAAATTTGTACCGGCCAAAATGACAATTCCTGCGATTACCATCCATACTGGCCAAAATAACCATTCCGGCAGTTATCATCCATACCGGCCACAATAACCATTTCGGAAGTTATCATCCATACCGGCCATAATAACCATTTCAGCAATTATTATCCATACTAGCCAAAATAACCATTTAGGTAGTTTCCATCCATACCGGCCAAAATGACCATTCCGATAATTTTCATCCATACCTGCCAACCATTCCGGTAGTTATCATCCATACCTACCAAAATAACCATTCCGACAATTATCATCCATACCGATGAAAATAACCATTTTGGAAGTTTCCATCCATACTGGCCAAAATGACCATTCTGGCAAATTTCATCCATACCGGCCAAAATGATCATTCCGGCAATTATTATCCATATCGGCCGAAATGACCATTACAGCAATTTTCATTCATACCGACCAAAATGACCATTTCGACAGTTATCATCATTACCGGCTAAAATGACCATTCTGACAATTATTATCCATACCGGCCAAAATGACCATTATGACAATTTCTATCCATACCAGCCAAAATGACCATTCCGGCATTATCATCCATACCGGCCAAAATGATTGTGAGATCCCGATCCTAAAAAAATAATAAATACGGAGTAATTAAGTTAATAATAAACAAGATTAGACTTAAGAATAAGGAAAAAATGGGTACCGAAGCAAAAAGGAGCAAATAGGAAGAAAATGGGATCTATACTCGATCACCGGGGAGGCATAAATCTGCGAATGGGACTACTTGAGGCTTGCTCGAAGCAAGGCGGGAGTGGGAGAGGGTTACGAGGGTAGTGCTCGAGTGTTGGTCGAGCGCCAACACAGGCGTAAAAGTGCGAGAACATGCGCTTGAGCACCGCTCGACTGGCGCTTGAGGGCCAGTCATGGGCTCCCTCACGTGCTTTCTTTCCCTTCATTTTATAAGGGATTTGGGGCTCATTTGGGTAGAGCAGGACTGACAGCAGCGAGAGGAAGAGGAAAGGAGAAGAAGGAAGAGGGAAAATAGAAGGAGAGGGAGAAATCTGTCCGTTCTGATCTGATTTGGATAAAATAACAGCAGAGCAGACTAAGGCAAGTGTACTTTGGATGTTATTTATCATTTTTACAGTGTTTTAATATCTCTAAATTAGTGTTTATGCATTAAATCCATGTTTACTGTAAATAGAGCATATTTCTCCTAATTAATCGGACATATTTCATGTTTATCTGCATGTATGACAATATATAACATCGATTTCATAAAAAATCATGTATTTGGTATCCGATTTATGTTCAAAAGTTTCATGCAAAACCCTAGCTCGAAAATGAGATGAAATCTTGAATTTAATCCATGTTATGTATGTGTTCTATGAATTATAGCTTCAATTTTTATGATTAAACATGTGTTGGGTATCCGTTTCACGTCCAGAATATTTATGGAAACCCTAAGCCTGAAACTAATGGGATTTGATGTTTAAATTCCATAAATCTTGATATGTAAAGTCTTATTTGTAAAAAGGTAATGTTTATGCTATGATTTATAACTGAAACATTTACATGGAACGGCACTATTTAGTTTATGTGGATTTTTGAAGTAGCCTAAAAGGTTACTGGCCTGATTTTAACAAATTTACTAATATATGATAAGTTATAAGCTAGAAAATAGGAAATAATGTTTCTTATTTTTATGAATTAGGACCCAGGACTGATATATGGTTAGGTGAGGTTCTCCGATATGTATTAGGATGTTACAATAGTATTCAAGGATAACTTCGTCCATGGAGTTATACTTGGGGTATTATCGAGATTGATTCTGGAGGTCATAAATCCTCTGTTGGCTTTGATTGTGTGACCAAAAAATACAATCGGTCCCTATTATCATCACAGTTTCTGGCCTTAGATTGTGTAGCAAAAATACAGTCTATTCTCGATTACTCGCCCCCTCAGCTAGTAGGGTACGCTACTTGGGTCCATAGGGTATTAAATTAGAATTTCTGAAGAAACAAATGAGGATTGAAACTGTTTTATGAACTCCAATGTATGTTTAAATAGAATCATGAGTTATTCCTATTTTCATGATTTTGCCTGCCTACACTTATGTTTTATTAATGCTTCCTTGACCTCTGTCTCTTGCCTGCATGTTTTTACATGTTCTGATATTATATTATATTTTTTGATTTCTAATGCCTGTTTCACTGGTTTATAATTTTTGAAATATAATTATACTGATTTGTGCTTCCTTGGCTTCCATGTATCTTTATGTTCTTAAATATTTTCATGTTCCTGTTCATCTGTACTTATATTTTGCATGAAAGCAATATATTTTGCATGTTTTGGTACCTTACTGGGCTTCGGCTCACTTTTTATTTTTTCCCTCCAAATAAGGATATAGCGATAATACCGGATAATCAGGCATAGCTAGAGCTTAGCAAGGAACTGGATGGAGTTTGGAGCCCTTAAAGACATGGGAATTCGATGGTGTTAAATATAGTCACTAAATGTAGAGAATGAAACTATATATTAATAGTTGTAATATGTCTTGTATTCTGTTGGAACTATGTTGATGCTTCCACAGGTTTATATTATAAATTTAGTTGCTTCCGCTATTATGTTATTTGAATATGTACAGGTCCTAGACGACATCTCTTATCTAAAATTTGGTATAGTAGATAGAGCTATTAAATTAAAGCCATGGATGACATTTGTGATCCTGTGTATCAGTGTTATAGAATGAATTGTGGTAATTGTATAGTTGTGTGCATTTACTGATTATGTTATACAGGTTTTATTTATGTTTATGTTTCAGTTTAGCCCAATTTTAGCAAAGACTCTGCCCGTTTTCTCCTAGAACCTTAAATTGTGATTTGGGCTTTAGTTTCTGTATCTATAATGACATAATTATCTAAGAACAAGAAACCCATTTTGTTACAATGACTATTCCGGCAATTATCATCCATATTGGCTAAAATGACCATTATGGCAATTTTTATCCATACCAACCAAAATGACCATTTCGACATTTATCATCCATATCAGCCAAAATGACCATTCTGGTAATTTTCATTCATACTGGCCAAAATGACCATTCTGACTGACAATTATCATCCATACCAGTCAAATAAAGCATTCTAAAAATCCATCCCGGTCAATTAAGCATTCCAAAAATTCATACTGGTAAGTAAAGCATTATGGAATCTATACTGGTCAAGTAAAGTATACCAGTAAGTAAAACATTCCGGAAGTTCATACTAGCCGAAACATTCATTCTGAAATTATCATTCCTAAACTAGCCAAGTAATTCATTCTAGGAATTGCTATTTCAGAATTCCAAATCGGTCAGATAGCCCATTTCGGGAAATATCATTTAAGAAATCCAAACTGGTTGAAATGTCCGTTCAGGGAAATATCATTCCGAAAATCTAAATTGGCCAAAACATCTAAACCGGTCAAAACGTATTGAAACCGGTCAAGTAGTCCATTATGACATTTATCATTTCAAAAATCAGATGTAAAATATATCCTAACCTGCCTATATTAATCAATTGACACATGGAACTCTAAACCGTAGCTTAATGACTCAACCACACTAGACTAGTAACTAAGTATTATTAGGGACACCTAAGGCAGCATGCTGACACCATTTCAGTTTAAAAGGCTGATGACTAATTACCATTAAGGACACCTAAGTTGGTGTGATGGCGGTAGCACAACCAACGTGGAACTCTATATAAGGCGAGGTAAGGGAAGGGAAGACATGTAAGGAAAGGGAAGAACAAACAAAAGGGACATAAGAGAGGAAAAACCTGTGTATTTGAAGTGTATTTGAAGGAAAAGGCAAAACTCAGCAAGTCAAGTGACCAAAAGGCAAGTGTACATATGCCTTCCTTCCTTGTTTCACTTCTTTGATTAATCTCTTAAGTATTGTTGTTCCAATAGTTTGATTCTTATTTGACTTATTCTTGTAACAT
>JAOVVI020013120.1:0-11975 GCA_028571085.2 Nepenthes alata | reverse complement strand
TAATTGATTATTATTGTATTTTTATCTCTTAATGACTATTGTCATGGTTTTGAGGGTTCCCTTATTTCTATGTTCCCTTTCCCATGTCGGTAAAACACGTGGGAAAAAACATAGTTCTTTGTATATTTTATATTTATTTAATATAATTAATTACTTACCAAAAAAAGATAGAATATTAGATTTATATTTTTTCTTTTTTTTTCTTAATAATTTTTTCCTTACCAAAAAAAAGATGCTGTCCTTTTTTTCCTTTTCATTTATAAAATTTAATTACTTACAAAAAAAAGGTTGGATGTGAGGTTGTCTGAAACCCTTCCGAAGGCTTTGTCTATTCGGGTCTCTCCAAGTGTAGCTATTCCTGAAGGTTGTGCGATGTCTTGCGTGTTAGATGGCTCTCTCGCAGTTGGCTCCCAGCCCTCATGCTACCCCTGAGAAGACATGTTGAAGGTTGTGCGATGCTGATGTTACTGTTATCATGATTACTGCATGACCGAGCAGCTGCCAAATGATCATTGTTGATGCCTTGCTACTGCTCAGGTGTTGATTTCCTGGGACGAGGTGGCTATGTAGTGTGAGATATCGATGTAGTTTGATGGTTACTATCACGATGACTATTAGGGAACTTGTTGTTATTGGCAGAGGTACTGTATGGCCATGAAGGTTCTTTTTTTTTTTTTGGTAAGTTTGGCCATGAAGGTTCTTGCCTGAGTTACTCTTCTTTGGATCAAGGTGTCTTCTAACCGACGTGCCAATGGTCGAGGTGTTGTTGTAGAAAGGTGCCGAGATGTTTTGGGTTGAGAAGTTAGGAAAGAACTGAGATACAATCACCCGAGATATTAGCTTTTGATCAAGATATTTGCAATGTGCCGAGATGTAAACGGATGAGGAGCAACATAGAAGACCGAGGTCTTTATCTGCTTTTGTCCGTCTTACTGAGGTGTCTCCTATTGGACTACTTGTGTGCCAATGATCGAGTCCTGAATTAGTCCGAGGTCATTGGGTGTTTTTTCTGTTTCTTTTATCCTTTATTTTTTTGTGTGTTCATGTCTTGTGTGTCATGGTGCATTAGGTTGCCCTTGCTACTATGTTCTTAATCCAAGTTGGCAAAATACTTGGAATAGAATATAGGTGTTGTAATTTCTTTTCTTTTTAATACAATTTAATTACTTACCAGAAAAAAAGTATAGCTGACGTGGCCTACTCCCCCCCGGTTGGACAGTTTGGTTGCGTTGTGCTTTGGGAACAGAGACTACGCTCACAATAGCCTCCCATAGAGCTTCCTGGGCTCACATGGAATAGCTCGAGTCATCAGGAGCTGTGGATGCTATTAAAGTGGCCCCCGTAGGTGCGCCAGTTTCACTGACTCCAGAAGTCCCAACTGGCAGCCCCCAGTGTGCGTCCTTGTCGGTCAAACAGAACCTGTGTGGAGGTAAGTCCCCTCTGAAATTCTTTCCTCCTACTTTTTCGGTTGGGGACAACATGGCTCGGCTCCCCCTCCTGAAGTTATTGAACAAGGGGAGTCTTTGTGGGTGGACACTTTAGTCGGGTACTTCTTTGGCAACCAACTGCATTACCTTGCTACCAACCACATTGCTTGGAAAATCTGGGCTCATTTTGAACTCCAACATGTGGCAGGTAATGATAGGGGTTTTTCCTTCTTCTGATTCTCCTCCTGACAAATGTTGGAAAAATGCCTTTTGAGTGGGCCGTGGACCTTTGCCGGCCAACCCCTATTTCATTTTTTTGGTAAGTAAGTTTAATGGAATTATATTAAAAGAAAAATGTATAAAAAATCATGTTCTAACTCTAAATATTTTACGAACTTGGAGGTAGAACATAGACGATGGGGTATAGCCCGTGCACCACCATGGAACAATTCATGAAGCCAAAAGAAAATATACTAATAGGAAACTGGCCAAACACTACCATCCAAATCGGCCACGAGCCAATCCATCCATTGGCAGCAAACCGGGTAAGAGTGTAACAAATCAGACCAGCTTTTCAGCTAATTTCTTCAAACCGGCAACGGACCAATCTTGCCATATCAGCACTAGGAGTATACCGGTATATCAAAGCATGGAAGGTCTACCAAACAGCCCAACTCAAGACTGGCTTGGCAACTAACTGTAAACCAATCACAAGGCTCATCCATACCAACCGAGTGGGCCACGTCAGCATGACACCAAACCGGTAGCGCCAAAGATCCCCGGATGATTCTACCAAACCATCTATCTTTTCCAAAATCGGCAATTCTGATGATGCTAGCTAATCGGGAACAGCCAACTAATCACAAGCAGTAAAATCCAGCATGGCAGGCGGCCAGCACAAAATGAAGCCACGACAGCCACCCCGTTCAGATGAAAAGGAATCGACCAACACACGAAGCCATCCTACCATACCACAGAATGCGCGCAACAGCCAGCATGGTGACCAACAGTCAAGGCATCCAGTACCGGAGGGGCAAAAGGCTAAAGCAAAAAACGCCTTCTTTTAGGAAGGCAATTTCAGCAGAGTAGAAGGGCCCAGTCGCCTGGAAACACTATCAGAAAGCAAAGAGAGATATGCCAACTCAGCAGCTGAGAGATCAATTCGACACATCAAATCGTCCACCTAGTCAAAGGTACCGGAATACCACATTTGCATTTGATTTTTTTCATTTTTATTATTTTTTTAAATACACCAGTGGGTCAGGAAAGAGCTATCATCACATCTGGTAGTGTCAAGGTAGGCCTTCAGTTTGCTTCGGACGACAATGATGATAATGGAATATAGATCGGAGGTGTCCTATGCAAGGGAATTTTTGAAGATACGGCTATTACATTCCTTCCAAAGGGAATAGACCGTAGCCACAAGGGTAAGGCTTTTAGAATGGGCCATGAAGTTTTTTCCTTTCAATGTGATAGCAGCCCAACAAATGTTCTGTGACCAATTAGGATAAGACCAGTGGATCCCAACACGACACCGGATCATGTGCCATAAAGTGTTTGAGAACGGGCATGAGAAGAACAAGTGACCGTGATCTTCTTTTTTGGAATGACAGAGTGCATTTGGTAGAGAGATTTGAAATGCCATGAATGCAGTCAAGAGTGCTAAGTCTGCCTCTAATGGCTAGCTAAAGGGTGAAGGCATGGGCAGGGATATGGGAGGGACCCCACACTAGAGTGGCCCAGGTCATTTTTGTTTTGGGAGGATGGAACAGGAAATAGGCAGAACGGGTCGAGAAGTGACCATCAGCAGTGGTCGTCCATCAAATAGAGTCCTGACTCCTCGCATCAGGGTGATAGGGGGCATGTTCTCCACAAGACGGGAGACTTCATTATCAAAGGGTTTGGCGAAGCCCATTGATCACACCGAATAATGGCTTTTACCTTAGAGTCCCAGGGTAAGCCAGAAACCAGTTGGGCGCGATCAATGCTCAAATCGCACAGCGGACCAAGAGGACGCCAATTGTCAAGCTAGAGAAAGGTGTTGAATCCATCTCTAATGGTGTGGATAGTATGGAGGCGCGTGAAAGGACGTAACTTCATAAATTTCCTCCAGTACCACGGCGCTGCATCCAGGATTTTTAACGTCCAAATGTAGCGGTCCTTGATCCAGTTCTTATGAACCCATAGGGACCAGGCTGAGTCAGAGTCCTCTGTAATGATGCGCCATAACAGCTTGCAGATCAAAGCTTTGTTTTGGGCCAGCAGGTTTTTGATCCCCAAGCCACCTTCACTCTTTGGAAAGCAAATGTCGTGCCACACCACCTTAGCAGTAGACTTCCCGTCGATAGTACCATGCCATAGAAACCAACAAACACAGCATTCAATGACTTTAAGGACAAACTTTGGCAATAAGAACAAGGATGCCCAGCACAAGTGTGTGGACGAGAGTATAGATGAGGCAAGTTGGAGCCGCTCTCCGAACGATAGCCACCGATTCTTCCAGGACGAGATGCGCCTAGTGACTTTATCAATGAGAGGCTAACAGCCAAAAATTGAGAGTCTAGTAGTGATCAGCGGGACACCCAAATATCTCATAGGTAATTTACCATCTCTAAACCCCATGATGCCGGAGATGTCATGGTGAAGGGAAATATCTTTGGCGCAAATAAAGATCTCACTTTTATCTTTATTAGCAGACAGTCCAGACAAAAGCTAAAACTCTTTGAGGCATTCCTGAACGAGCCGGACCACGTTAACATCAGCTTTGGAAAAAAGGGCAAATCATCAACAAAGGCTAGCATTACAGTCCGGGTCGCATCACATTTCCAATGGAATTTAAACTCATCATTCCATCTGGCCTTTACCTCAATAATACCATTCATGACTTCCATAACGAGCACAAACAAATAGAGAGATATCGGGTCGCCCTGCCGAAGACCCTTACCTCCTTTAAAAAAATCCACCGATTCCCCATTAATATTAAGTGAGAATGAGGGAGTGGTGACACATTGGCGGGTCCACTCAACCATTTGGGGGGAAAACCCATAATGATCAGAATGTTGATGATAAAATCCCAGTGGATGGAATCATAAGCTTTCATAAGGTCAATCTTCATAGCACATCATGGGGGACCATGCCTCAGATGATATTTATGTAACAGCTCCTGGGCCAGTAAAATGTTATTGCTAATCTGCCTGCCAGCAACAAATGCCATTTGGTATTTATCCACCAGGTAAGGTGAAGTCGTCTTAAGTCGATTAGTGAGGATCTTCGAAATTGCCTTAAAGATGACATTATAGCAGGAGATGGGCCAATAATCAGTGACCATACGAGGTGATTGCACCTTTGGGATAAGGCTGATTATGGTAGTATTAAGCTGTTTAAGGAGCTTGCCATGATGAAAGAAGTCACGAATAGATTCAGTGATAGAGTGTCCAACAATTTCCCATGAGTCTTTGAAGAACTTGGAAGTACATCCATCAAGCCCGGGGGCCCGAAAATCACCAATGGAAGAGATAGCCATCTTGATCTCCTCATCACTAACCGGGGCAGTAAGGGGGCAAATAAGGACTCTGGGATAGTACGAAGGATAAATGGGTGAAGCCAGTTAGTATCCACCGACCCTTGGGAGTGGCCAGATCCTAAGACCTGTTGGAAATGATCTATCATCAGTTTATGGCCCTCAATCCCATTAGTGGGGGTACCGTTATCATCTAGTAAGGAGGAAATCCTATTTCTATTGTTGTTTCTAATAACAGCCCGAAAAAAAAATCTGGTGCATTGGTCCCCCTCTTTGAGCCATTTGATTTTAGCTTTTTGCTGAATGAGATCGGCTTCCTTAGCCACAGTAGAGAGATAGGCATCCCTGCAAGCACACTCCTCACAGTAATTCCCTTTGGGAGAAAGATTCCTAGTCTGGAATCCTCTAAGGCTTTCCTAGTTCTCGTAACATCCTCATGAACATCTCCCCCATGAGCATTAAGGATCTTGAGAGCATTTTCCACGTTTTTTAGTTTTGTGATTAAACTAAACATAGGGGAGCCAGAGGGCTCCTCTTTCCGGGCCTCCATCACCACTTGCTGGAAGTTGGAGTTCTTAGTGAGGAAGTTATTGAAACAAAATGGTCCCTTCTTTCTGATAAGCCTGTCGGCAGAGACTAAGATACAAGGGGAATGGTCCGAGAGCCTAGCCGGGGGGAATAAAGCTCTGGCCATCCTAAAGTGGTCGAGCCAATGCCCATTAGCAACCACTCAATCTAATTTCCTGAGAATGTGAATAGGGGGGTCACGACCATAATTCCAGATGTAATGCATGGCTTCTTTGCAAACATCCTTAAGATCGCATTCCCTAAGGCATTTATCCAATTCCATAAAACTCCCGGTATGCCAGGTACCTCCCAAGGCCTCCGATGGTGATCTAATTGCATTAAAATCACCAAGCGCTGCCCAGGGTAGATCACTGGAGAGACCAATATGTTTACGAAGGCTCGCCCAGAGGGTATATTTCAAAACCTCTGAGTTAGCATCGTAAATAAAGGAGAGAAGGCAGTGAAAATTATCTTCCTTAACCTGGACTTCAGTGTGGATAACGTGATCTTCCAGAGAAACGATTTGCATATCCACTCTGCTAGGGTCCCAGCCCACCCAAATTCTCCCATGGGAAGAATCTGAGTAGTTCATGGACCACTTCCATAGGGGACGGAGAATAACAGAGATGGAAGAAGAATTCCGAGCTGCAACTTTAGTTTTAACCAATCCGATAATGCCACAGCTATAAGAGCTAATGAGGTTGCTGACCTCATGGGCTTTATCTTTATTGTTGAGTCCTCTCACATTTCAACAGGCAATATTAATCATTGGATGGAGGAAGACTGGGGGAGAGTTCCTTTAGGCCCCAGGGAAGACTTTAGGACTGGTTGAACATGTTTTGAGGCTTTCTGGCTCCTACTACTATTAAATTTGACAAATCCAGGGTTAATACCCTCCAGGGATGTGGAGGGGACTCTTCTCGGGGGTGAGGCAGGCAACGTGATGTTGGGTGGGGAGGTATTCTTGTGGGCAGAGGTGGAAGCTGGATTTACTAAGGAACGACACAGGTATGTCCCACAATGGTCTAAAGGCACAATTGGGCTTTGTAATCCCATGATTGAGTCAACACAGGGGGGTTCAGGCAGGACCCCTCCTAGTTGACAAGTGGAAGCTGGAGTGGAATGTGGGGTCAGCTGGGCATCACTTCTAGGTGGATTACAGTCAGGCTGCGAGCATTTGGGACCGCCAGTTGCCAACAGACTCTCCAACCCTAGGTTGGTTGGATTCTTCGCCCCATGGCCAGGTGAATGGTTCAAAGGATGGCCATGCGTGATGTTACTTGGGGGGACCAGTTACGGATAGCAACCAGCTTACCATGAAATCATGCACAATGTGCCGTTGTTCCAAAGTGAAGGAGTCAAGATATTTCAGAGTAGCTTTTGCCTCCAGTAACATCTGGAGGGCATGAAGCATTGGATCGTGAAAAACATCATCAACTGCCACAACCTCCTCACTCTAAGAAGAGGCAATCATGGGATTGCTAACCAGGACCTGTTGGTCACTCGAAGGCTACTGAATCTTCATCTTCCTAGGAGTGTCTTGTTCCCCACCCACCCGAACGCCATCCATTGAACCCCTTGGGCTGACAAGATCAGGCCCATCATACGGGCAGCCCTGAGGCTCAGCAGCAAGGGTTCCAAAATCATCCTGAGCGTACTTACAGGAGAGTTTAATGATAGAATTAGGTGTTGAGTCACAGAATTCTTCACTATGGAAAGAGGGCTCCTCACTCGAGAAGTGAGTCTCATGTACTACCTCGGCCAGAGTCAAGGCATGTAAGGGATTACTTGCTAGGAAATGATGGCTGTCAGCAGCAGCTGGATATTCATTGGAAGCAAAGGGATCTGACTCAAAGCCCTCCTGATCGCCTAGTTTGGGCTGTGTAACTTCCTGCAGCAGGATGGAATCTGAAGCTGGATGCCGCTCTACTTTGATGATTTCTTGCTGAGGGGCAGCACCTGCGCCAACGATACCAGCACTAGTTGCTGTAATTCCACACCTCAAAACCAAAGGTTGAATGGAGAGTAGCTGCTCATCTTCCTGCTGGAGATTCACATTCAATGGTTGGTCCACATCAGCACGGTTATCCTGAAGCACAGGAGCCACATGACACTCCTCAACTTTATCATCAGGATGCAAAACATCCTTCTGATCATCCACAGCCAACGCTAGAGAAACTGCCTCAGAGGCATAATCTAGACATCTGGCATGAGTTTGGCAGGAATGTTTCTCCTTAGCATGCCATATATCCACATTTTGTGACATGTCATTGGCAGTGAGGACATCCAGAGACACTGTAGTCACAGGACCACCTGAAGCTTCACCTGGAACAAAACTAGCATCAAGCCGGGACAGACAAGGCAATTTCTCACAGGGTGGATCAATTTGCTGTTCAATATAAATGTCTACTTGAGAAGTATCATTCACACCATAATCTGTGTTCTTAGGATTCCTAATAGCTTCTTGCTCTGCATAATTCAGAGGGACCAGCATGGAAGGAGCATGAACAATCCTACCTGTTGGCTTGTATATCATTCGTGATTTACACTTGTTCGCATTATGACCGATTTTCCTGCAATTCGTACATCGCGGTGGCTTCCATTGATAAGAAACCTCTACCTCAACCACCCTGGCAGTTTCAGCATCACCAGAGTGTAATATGATTTTTGCAGGGAGTGGATCACCCCTTCCCACTTCAACGCATACCCGTATGAATTGCACACGGTCAATTCTCACCATACTAGAGCCCAGTTGAAGAGGTTTACCTACCCCGCTAGCTATCCAACTGAGGCTTAAGGGGGTCCAATATTCAATTGGGACATTGAACAAAGTGATCCAAACTGGGAAGGATTTATGAGAATCCTTAGACAAGGGCATTCTCGGAGCCTATCTTTTGAGGAAGAGGGTTTTCCCTCCAAAGGCCCAGGGACCAGATGCAAGACAATAACTCATTTGAGCCTCATAACCAAATCGAAAGAAGAAAAAACCATTGTCATTACTGGCAACATGATCAAGACCAAATCTAGCCTAGATTTTCCGAGTAATGGATTAACAACCAGAAAATTGGTTTGTCATAGAAATAACCCATCAACGTGGCTCCCCACACATCTAGGCCCTACTAAATAACATCAGCAGGAGGAGAAATGGAGACCACATCCCCATCCACTGATTGGCGAGGAAAATTTTGAGAGGAGTAGAATGAATAAAACCTTTGCTCAGAACTACAGCTGCCCAAGAGGAGTTGGGATTATTCTGAACCTCACCATATTTCATTCGTGAAGAGCTAGACTCAACAACTGGAGCAGAAGTTACAACGTGAGACGGAGGCTCTGACACCAACTCATCCTAAAGCCCCTTTTGCGACATACTCCTTAGCCTATCGGCCATAACTTCAGTCAGAGCAGGGGAATATGCATTCCACCCCGATAGATAACTAGAGCATTGTTCCAGCAGCTTCAGACTCTCTAACAAGGATGCATCTGGAGAAGGGGAATGTAACAGATTTTATCGCTATAACGGGGGGTAAGGTTGAGAAGATTGGGTGAGATAAGTAATAGAGTCCTCCCACAAAAAGGAAGCAGTGGGCAGAAGAGGAGGAGAAGAAGACCGAGGAGGCCCAAATGGCGCCCCTAGGGGACTGGCCATGGCTGATGCTGTAACGGCTTAGATTCTAAATCATAGAAAGTCCCAGTCATTAAGTTAATATAATGTTGGAGTAAAAGGAAGTTTATTCGATCAATGCCAGTTGATTGGAAATGTGAAGGGTACTTATAAGAATAGCAGGCAAGTCGGGGTAGTTAAGTTGACCAGAATTGTGTGATTGTTGACCAAAAAGTTGAGGGTGAAATGTTGACCGGTGCCATAATATTGACTGGCATTAATAAAAATGTTGACCGACGTCAAAGATGTTGAACGGCATCAAAATGAGGTTGACCGGAAGGTTGACCAAAGAGTTGACCGGTTTTAGGAAATGTTGAGAGGAAGTCGTGGCTGGCGGCTTATGATTCAATGGACGGCTGTTTTATAATCCCAACCAGACGGTCAACGCAATATTGACCAATTTTCAGTAGGTGCGAGCTTTCGTAGATCCTGAACAGTGATTTCTGGAGACCCTTGGATGATCTCCGCAGACCACTTTTCCGGAGGCCTTTGATAGGATTTCGGAAGGATATTCTTCCGGAGGACCTCACCTCCAGAGACAAGGAGAAATAGTGATTTCTGAAGACCTTTGGTAGGACTCTAGAGACCACTTTTCTAGAGACCTTTGGATGATCTCCGGAGACATTTTATTTGGAGGATGAAGTTTTGGGAGACCTTGATCTCCGAAAATGATTGAAGTTTGGAGACTTTGGAGTTTAGAGAATAAAGTTTCTAGAGACCTTGATCTCCGGAGATGCTGTAGTTTGGAAACTGAATTTCCGAAGACCTTGAACTCCGGAGGACATTGAACTCGAAGGCTAAAGTTTCCAGAGACCTTGATCTTCGGAGATGTTATTAAAGGCTAAAGTTTTTCGGACACCTTGATCTCCGGAGATGGTAAAGGGAGAGCTTTCCGGAGACCTCTAAGGAGATTTTCAGAGAAGGTTTTTGGGGAAAAATGAGAAGACGTCCGGAGATGATTCCGGAGAGAACTAGGAGACAATTTTGGGAATGATTCCGGAGACCTTAGACAATGGCTTTCGAAGACGATTTCCAGAAGAAAACTGAGGAGTTTTCCGGAGCCCATTGAAGAGTTTTTTAGAGACAATGTCGGAGATGCTGAATGGAGGAGATATGTGATAGAAAAAGGGAAACTAAGGAAGAGTTAACCGCCCGATTGACATGATGACTAATTATAACTAGGGTCAAGGCAACCATGCCTAAGTTGGTAACCCACTCTCAACCACCCCGTTGACCTTCTAGAAAGGAAAGGGGAGCAAGCAAAGAAGTACAAGCAATTGACCTGCCCTACCTACTACCACTAACCCTAACATCTATAAGTAATGGCCCCGAGAATTAGGATTGGACGTTGGGCAATCGACCTGGTGAAGGCTCTAAGGACTTCGAGCCAGAACCAAGTAAGGGGTTCATAGATCAAATCCAGGCAAGCGTACTCCCTATTTTTAAGTTCATGACTTAATGTAAGTGTACTCACCGTTTTAAGTTAATGTTTTTAATGCAAGTATATCATGACTGTTTGTCCAACTAATGATGTTCAGTTATTTGATGATGTTCGAATGCATGAAGTTTGATTATTGAATGATTTAGATGATGACCAGCTATTTGTTTATGAAAATGTACCGGTTATTTCTTGATGTTTGGACGTTTTACTTAAATGCATGAAGTCTTGCCATGATCATGTTTTAAGATGTTCGGTTATTGCATGTGTAAAATGACCTCCGGCTTTTGTTAAAGGACCTCCGGCATTTTGATGAAAACGACCCCCGGTTTTAAGACAGTAAAAGAAAGACCTTATGGTGTCCGGTTAATTACATATTTGACTTTGATTTTCGGAAAAGCATGATTTGCGAAACTAAGTGTTTGATGGCCAAGTAACTGCAGGCCTTAAATGTAGCCGTTATTGAGATATGATGGTCGAAAGCTGTAGACCTTAAATGTAGCCATTTGATTGGTCATGACTACGGATGTTGAATGTAGCGTTATGGAATTTGATGATTCAGAGGGTTGAGACTACAGACCTTAAATGTAGCCGTTATTGAGATATGATGGTCGAGAGATTCAGACCTTAAATGTAACCGGTTTTTGATGAAAATGAATTTAGAACAAAAGCATGTTTTTGGAAATAAATTTTCATAAAAATGACTTTGGAATCTATTTGCATTGACTCCGGCCATGTTTTATGAAACTGCATGCATATATGCCTCGATTGCATTTTTTCTATTTGCCTCATTGTTCATGACTATGCATGATTTATGCATGAGTACCTTGCTGGGCTCTCTAGCTCACCCCTTTTATTTTTCAGATGACGATGATGATGAGTTTATACTGGATGAAAAAGAATGAGGTCCAACAGACTAGCTAGGCAAGATAGCTGACCAGGATTAAGTAGAAGCGCACGAGCAAAAATTGATGTAGTATCTTTTGATGTTTTAGGAAAGATTTGTAAAATACTTCCATTGCTGAAAGTTAATGAATATTAGTATGCTTCCGTACAATGTTATGGCTTGAGTAATTTGTGATTCCTAGTGGCATCTCAGTTTGTTTTAGGATCTTCACGTTCGACCGACCTCGTCTTTGGCCGGTCAAGAGAGAAACCCACGACCCCTAGCCGCCAACTCATGGAGTTGGCCTTACGTGATCCTGTGCACGCGATGTAAAGTATATAAAAAAAAATTTAAGTCCCCCTTTTTAATCAAAGTGTATGATCGGTTTTGATCAACGGGTGGCCGCATGCGGTGGAATGTGGCCAGTCCGTCACAGGCACGGGCGTGACACTAGCACTGCTGGGCGTGACACCAGC
>JAOVVI020013119.1:0-11975 GCA_028571085.2 Nepenthes alata | reverse complement strand
TATATCTTTTACTTCCACTATTTACAATGGGTCTAAATAAATCGTATTTTACGATCTCCTAGTCTTTTCACCAACAATGCGTATAACTACTTTAATCAACCACTTATCATTCTTTCACAAAGAGGGAATTATTCGTGAAACCTCTTGTATAAATGCACTCTAACAAACCAGAAATGTCGAATGTAAAATCCTTCTTAATGTCAACTGTGCACATCTACTTCCCAATCAAGTTGTCAAGTCCTTTTGGGGGAGGTCATCCTTACTTCTACATACCTCATCAATCAAAACCCTACTACAACACTTGAAAATCGAGGCCCTAAAACCCTTCTTGCAACATTCTTCCAGGATCTCCATATGTCCAACAAATTACTGCCAAATGTGTTTGGAGTTTGGTTGTGCGTTGTTTGTTCATTTTCACTCACAAAACAGGGGCAAACTTGACTCTAAGAGGCCAATAGCATTGAAGTTTGCCTTTGTAGGGTGCTCTAATACAAAAAAGGGGGGGTACAAATGATATCATGCTGTCAAATGAAAATTCTGTGTCAATGAATATTACCTTTAATGAAGTAGAGCCTTGCTTCCAAGGCCCACTTCCTTGTATTTAAGAGGAGAATTCTATAGAAAATAAGGATGAGTTAGAGAAGTTTTCATCTTAACCTAGTCTGTCCATTCCACGGCTAGCCGAACCCTCACTAAAGAGCTAGAAATTTTTCAAGGGCAACTGGAGTTGAATCCTATAGTGCCACTACAAGTCTGCTCAGGAGAGAATGAGTCCACTCCTCATCCGAAACATATTTATGAGGCATAAAACTTAGAACTACCTAAAATAGAAGCAAATTGATTCCCCATGGGGCATAAGACTTAGAACTACTTATAGACATAAGGGACCTGTGCATGGACTAAACACCCAATATCTCAATATGCTTTTTCTTGTAAACCCCCTTTGAAGCATAGGGGCTTTCTTTCCTCTATTAATTCCATTAGCATTCTCAAACCATCTATGAGGAACTAAAGGATCGGAATTAGGTCTAAACTATGAGGGAGGAAATGAGTTTTCTAGAGAAGAATGAAGCATAGGAGATGGTTCAACTTTCCAAAGGAAAATGGCTGTTGGGTGCAAATGGGTATTTTACCTTAAATACAAAGTAGATTGGTCATTAAAAAGATATAAGGTAAAATTACTTGTAAAGAGGTACACCTAAACCTATAGCATATATTACCAAGAGACTTTTGCCCCAGTGGCAAAGATGAATGCCATCTGGGCCTTGTTGTCTCTTACGGTTAATCTTGGCTGAGGTCTATAGCAACTTGATGTGAGCAATGCCCTTTGACTTAGGGACTTAGAGGAAGAAATGTACATGAAACCACCACCCGGTTTTAGTAGTTCATTTAGTAGTAGCATGGTTTGCCTGTTAAAGATGGCGTTGTATGGGTTGAAACAATCTTCTCAAGCTTGCTTTGAGAGATTTACAAAGGCTAAGAGAAGTAAGGCTGAGGAACTTAGTGAGGGTGTGACATTGGGTACAAGAAAAGTCAAGGAAATCACACATTGTTTATTAAACATTCAACTGGAAGAATAACCATGTTAGTTGTATATGTTGATATATTATTGTGATAGGATGTAATTTAAGTGAACTGGAAACCATATGGGAAAACTTTGAAAAGGAATTTGAAATTAAGGAGCTTGGATGACTATAGTATTTCTTGGAAATTGAAGTGGCCTACTCAAAGAAAGGAATCTTTGTGTCATGGAGGAAATATTTACTTGGTTTCTTGATGGAAATCAAAAACTTGATCAGCAAGGCATTAAGTACCTTACTTTATCCAAATCATAGGTTAGGAGAAGAGGACAAGGGTCATTTGGTTGACTAAGGAAGGTACCAAGTTTTGGGGAGATTAATTTACTTCTCATATACTCGATCGGATATTGCATATGCATTAATTATAGTTAGTCGATTTATGCATGAATCAAAACAAGGCATATGCAAGCCATTCAGAAAATTCTATATTATTTGAAGTCAGCACCTGGGAAAGATATCCTATTCAAGAAAGATGATGGATTACAACTAGTGGAATACACTGATATGGACCATGTAGGTTCCGTATTGGACAGAAGGTTCGCATTCGGTTACTGTACTTTCCTTGTAGAAAGCCAAGTCACTTGAAGAAGCAAGAAGCAGCCTATGATAGCAAGATCAAAAACGGAGGCTGAGTTTAGAGTTATGGCACTAGAAAAATGTGAACTGCTATGGCAAAAAATCATTTTTGGTGACAGGAAAATAAGATTTAAGGTACCATCTACTGCGCCAACAAATTGGCAATCAACATTTCCCACAATCCAGTGCAACATGAACAGACCAAACATATTGATGTGGCATCATTATTAACCCGTACATGTCATCCAATAAACAACTAGTTAATATACTTACGAATTGCCCGCACACTGTAAAATTTCAAGAGCTTACAAACAAGCTGTAAATGAAAAACTTCCATTCGCCACATTGAGGATCTAGTGTTGGCAAAGCCTATTTCACAATCAAGTCCCTAAGTCTTTTGTTGGCCCCCTTTTAAATAGGCTTTGCCTTTCACAATGGATGGAGAGGATCTAGTTATGCATCTCATCATCAACAGCTAGGATCTCACGCCTAGAAAGTTCTATACTATCTTAGTACTTCATAGAATACATAAGAAAAGTGTGGCCTTTCTAGAAAAGTTCTTGAATGTTCTAGAGTGTCCTAAAGTTCTCTAGTTTTCTGCATAATGTTCTTGAGAGAGTTTCTTCTTCTCATGAATAGTTGGATACTGCAATTTGCATGGTTTGTGACACTCTCCCGAACCGATGCCAGTGATGTCATCGCACCTTTGTCATTGAACCGTTTTATGAGGTCCGTGAATTGCCACAATGTTTCTTTAGCTTCCCAGCAAGCTTTGTTTCTAGGCAGATCCTTCCATTTTATTCAGTACTCATACATGTAGGTGCACCATTCGTCACACTACCCGGTCCACTTTGATTGTCTCCAGCTCTTTGTTGAAAGAAGTGGCCATAATTTCTAAGGCCGATTTGATTCTCCTTGGCTTGGTTCTTTTGTCTCTCCATGATATTGTTTCAAAGAACTCACATGGAAGACGGGGTCTATCTTCAAAGGCAAGTACAACTTGACTTCATAAGCTACTATGCCAACCCACTGTACGATGGGAAAAGGCTCATCACACTTCTCACCAAGGCCTTTTGCACTGGCCATAGATACTTGAACTGCTCAGGATTAAGCTTGATTATCACCTTGTCTCCTTCTTTGAACCAAGGGGTCGTCTCCCTACTTTCTTACATCCTCTTTGTTACCTTTTCTACTTTGGCATGAGCCACTTTGTACTGCATGTTCCAGCCTTTGGCAACCTTGTAAGCCTTGATTCATTTTCCCCCGTAGCTTGTGGCTAATTCTGGAGGCACCATCAGTTGTTGCCCATTGCCATCTTGAGTGGGATACTATTGATAGACTTATTTCTTTGTAGATTAGCAGCATCAGCCAATCATTCTGGTTGGGACTTAAAAAAAGCATTCAAATTTTTAGTTTGCCTATCTGTGGGTGAAAATGAGTAGAGAGGTGTGATTTAGACACAGGAATTCAAATAACTCCATCCAAAGTCATTCAGTGAATCACGGATCTCCATAACTGATGATGCTTCTCAATAAGCTCAAATACTTCTTCACATGTTTCATGAAATTCCACACCCTTTTGAGAGGCGATGCTGAGATAAACCATGGATTCATTTTCCCATGGTTATTGAGGTAAAGTTAGTAGCTTTAGTAACCATGCATGCCTTTTTAGCTCAATGTTATCTTGTTGACATGCTAAACACGTGTTCACATACCTATCCACATCGTCACACTCAATGTTATCTTGGCCAACAATAGGCGACATCTAGCAATGCCAAGGTCCATCAGATCCTGGCTGGCTAGCCCACTTGGTGCATGGTATTCCTTCTTCAGCTCTTTCTACAAGCTACCCAATTTAGGCACACAAGCCAATCACTTTTAATCTCAAGGAGGTATCCTAGTAGCCAAAACAGCCGGGTATTCCCTTCTTTGACTAGTTACATTAAGCTATGGCTGGTAAATCATGTTGGAACCCCTCCTTGATCCACTCAAGAAGAGTTCCCTCCATATGACTTATAGTGGGTTTGGGGGTGAAGCACATACGCAGACTGGTTCACCGGGGTGGTTGTGCACTAGTGGTTCATAGCCAGAATGCCTGAATAAGCAGTGGATCATCTGAATCTTACGAAGGGAAATTTATATGAAAGGTTGTATTAGCTTTGAGGATCTGAATTATGTGTGGAGGCCTGAAACCAGTCCATGTGAACAGGCTACTAATTTGGAGCAAAATCTGTTTCTTCTAAAGTGTAAGTTGGTTGTTATAGAGAAGAGGTTGATATAAGATTGCAAGTGAAGGGTATCATTGGAAACTACGTAGTCTATTGAATGGCCACATGTGGTTGGCTGGTGTGCTGGGAAATGAATGGGAAATGTTGGAACCTTTGACTATATATATTGATGTTAAAACAGTTAGATATAATATATAGGATGCCAGATGCCAATTCCCTTTCCCTGCCTATACCTATCCTGGACTCATATTTAAAGACCCTCAAAATTAGTCAATCCCCATGTAGAGAGCTCCAGTTCTTATTCAATGACAGTTTGGGAATAATACTTGATGCTTATTTTTCTCTGAACATGTGCTTTACGGTCAGATACCTAAACCAGGCTCTTATTTATAGAGTTCATTAATGATAGCCCATCCCCTTGTAGCCAACTCCAATTCCTATTCATTGCAGCTTGGCGGATCTTATTGCTTGTTCTGCTGCTTATTTTCATTGAACATGTGATTTACTGTAACAGCCATGACCTCTGATGTCTTTCTGGTTTTGTTTAGGCCATTCCACATGCCGTAGCTACAGTCAGAACAGCAGAGAAGAAAAGCCCAAGGGAAGCTGTTGAGTTTGTTCTACAACTTCTGAAGGTAGTATGCAGTCTAATACTCTTAGTAGTTGTGTCAATGCGAAAAAAAATCTCTATTGTCATACAATCTCCACTATGTTGCAGACCTTTTCAATTTTAAATATAGCAACTTTGTGTAATTACGATCCATTCGTAGTACATGGAACTTGATGAGAGGAACTGTGATTGACTTTGTGATTACTCATTGTATTTATTATCATATTTTGGGTTTGCTGTGGAAAAACTTGTGTAGCCCATCAATGAACTTTTAAACAAAGTGATAAAGAATACAGGAGACCAAAAACAAAATTATGTGTCATTAAAGACAAATGGATGAAAGAAAAGTGTGCCAGTTGTGCGGTATTTTATTGCTCTTGTAGTTGCAAAGGCTGCACCTTGCTGCTAGGACCCCAATATTGAGTAAAACAATTTATAAATATGACTTTTTTGTTCGGGGAGGGGTTGGGGAGGTTGTCAGTTTCCTAAATTATCTGTTCATAGTATCTAGTCACACACCTCTTACTTGTATATATAGTGTTCTAGATGGTCATTGTTTTGTAGAAACAATATTTTTTCCTGCAGCATTTTCGTCTGGTAAGTAATGTTATGTTTTGCTCTGTCTCGGAGTCAATCACTGACACTTTAACTGTATGTGTTTGTGTTGCTATTGCAGTATAATGATAATACCGGGAATCCTTATTCAGATGTTTTCTGGTTAGCTGCTTTAGTTGATGCAATTGGTGAACTTGAATTTGGGCAGGAGGTATTTGATTGTTCTCCTCTATCAACGTGTAATGACACTTCTTTGGAAACTGTTCGTGCTTGATGATTCAAATTCCATTTGCCTTTGTAGTCCTTTTGACCTTTCTGTTATTTAAACTTATTGATCAACATGATTGAGTGCTTGTTAAGTTGTGAGAAACTGATTTTTTCTGAAGAACTTTCCTGAGCAGCAGAAAATCTGAAAATTTTGTTCAAGTTTGTCTATTTTTCAGTTTTCTAATTGATTGGGAACTTGGTAAGAGTAGTAGAAATTTAAAGAGAGCAAACTCAAAAACACAATAAAGGTGGGAAGGAAATGAGCTTCAAACTTCACAAAATATATAATTCTCAAATTCTCAAGTCTAAAATTTATTTCGGCCATGCAAAAGGATAAGTATAAGATATAAGTCATCTAATAACTAGGAGAATTAAAGTTTATGATGCCAACACATCCCTTAATGAAACACTTTTTAATGCGAATGGATTAAGACATCTTCAACATAAAAGACCACCATCAATTAGGATATCTACCACTTAAAAGACAATATCAACTAACTATTAAATGAGGTGTAGACAACTATCCATTAAATGAAACAATATCAAAATATCTCCTTAGTGAATTTGGCATGCCAAGAGCCCAAGAGAATTGGCTAGTCATGCATTGCATCATCCTCCCTTGGAGAGGAGGAACTCGTTTGCGAGTTTTTATTGAACTTGCCATAAGATCGAGTTAAGTCTTGCAAATTGAAGTTGAATGGGTGTTGATTTGTGGAGAAAGTTCAATTTCATTAGTATCGTTACTGATTCTGTTGAGAATTTGACAAGAACCAATTTTCTTTTTCTTAAGTTTGTTGGAAATGTTTAAGGGAAATCACTCTTTCTTCAGGAAGACCCACATGAAATCTAACCTACAAATGAACGTTGACTGTCTTTTCATAATTTTTATTTTTTTAGTCTCTTCCACACTTGATGAATTTTCGCCATGAATGATACAAAGCCTTCGACCCTTTTATACAGATTTGGAATAGGAGTAGAACAAGATAATGTAGTGGCAACTTCCCATATATCATTGCAAATAGACTCATTCCAGTGTGGCGATTCATCTTGTAATTATAAGAAACTTTGCTTGTAGGAAGGACAAATCCCACTTATTGAGATCTTTGGCCAACAATGTTTGAATTAAATTTCCCAAAGTGCGGTTTACCATTTCGCTTTGTCCATCCGTTGAATGATGAGAAGCACTTTTATAAGACAAGGAAGTAACAATCCTTTTCCATAGACATCTCAAAAAGTGATTAATGGATTTGGTATCCCTATCCAAGACAGTGGTCTAAGGGATACCATAAAGTCTCACTTCATTAAATATAGACATTAGTAATGTAGGAAGCATCTATAATCTTCTTACAAAGAATAAAATGATCATCTTAGAGAAGAGGTTAATAGCAAAATTGAAATTATTACCCTTTTGAGTCCTAGGTAATTCAACCACAAAATTCATGCTAACTTCCTCACATGGGGTTTCTGAAATGGGTAGAGGAGTGTGGGTGCTGGAGTTTTACATTTAGCCCTTGCATGTTTGGTATACCTGGCACATTTTTATAAAATTGATCACTTGAAGAGTGGTAGACCAAAAATATTTTTATGTAGTCATCAAGACAATCTTGTCTCTTCGATAGTGTCGACCCTGACTTCCTGAACGTAGGTCTTTAATAATATATTTCCTAAAAGTGCAGCTGGGAACACATAAGTAATTTCCTTTGAAGAGGAAATCTCCTTGTAGAGAATAATCACCATGGGTCCCTTCTTGACTAAAATTTCAAATTTCATTAAAGTATTTGTCACCATCATATATGTAAAGACCTATGTTCATGCATGGAATTGAGAAGGATCACGCGCCTCCTAAGGGCATCAACTACTTCTATTGGAGCTTCTACTTTTGTGTTTTAAGACAAAAGTTACTCTTGTAAGAAAGATGCCCACTTGGCAGTTGATTCAAGTTGCTGTAATGTCCCTGGTTAATGGTGATCAATTAAGAGATAGTTTGGATATATTTGGGGGAATTAGACATGGAAAGGAGGGTTTCACAGGGAGGAGAGGGATACCTGAGGGAGAGAAATAGAACACTTAGATGAGTAAAAGCAGAGGGCTGGCCCAATGGGGCTTGGCTTACTAGACGGTAGCTTGTTTTGGTTTTTACATTGATTCCCAAATGTCATCACTATGTAATAGGATTCCTTGCATACCTATAGGAGAATAACCAGTGTCTTATGGCACTTGTTAGAATGAGATCATTATGTTACTCCCCTTCATATGTTGTGCAGCGAATCGTTGAGCTGGTGGAACGTAATATAATACTCTATTATGTTGCAGTTTCTTTCAAAGGCTTAATGCTCTCTGTTTTATTTTTCTAAACTATTGCAGAGTATACTATTTTTATCATCTCTTCTCAAGCGAGTTGATCGGATTTTGCAATTTGAGAGGTGCAGTTTTTTGCTATTATTTCATTGTGAGGGTATAGTTCTTATTATAGCTGTTATTAACTTGGTATTTCTGGAATGGCATGTACCAGGCTGATGCCAAGCCACAATGGTGTCCTGACAATCAGTTGCATTAGAACTTTAACACAGATCGCATTGAAACTCTCAGAATTTATCCCCCTTGTATGTGTTCTTAATGGTCTTGACTTCTTCTGACTCTTAGGTTAGACGAATATGATGTTCTGTTTTATTTCAGGAGCGCATACATGAGTTTATCAAGCCTTTTATGGACCTAAATGTCCTATGGCAAATAAGAATTGAAGCACGGAGAGCTCTCCTTGATCTTGAGTTCCACTGCAAAGGCATTGATGCAGCACTGTTGTTGTTTATTAAATATTTGGAAGAAGAGCCTTCTTTAAGAGGTTTAAAATGTTCTATTTGCTTCTTTTTTATGGTTATTTCATGAATAATTTTCTTGTCATGCTTTTTTCTGTATCCCCATTTGTCTCCATGTAGTCTACGGATGCTTAACATGTGGTGAGGCCTTCAGCATAAAAGAGATTGGATTTCTTCCTTTTTGGTTATTTTTGCATGCCCATTATCCTGATAATGATATGTATAAATACCTTGGTATTGCGGCTGGTGGTAATATGGACTCAAATTTCTCAATGCTACAAATAAAGTCCCTGATCAAAAGTTGGGTCAGCTTGGATTTGGTCAGATCAGATAGAGGTGCTTGTTGAGAAATTTTTTCAGCTAGCTCAACAGGTTAGGCCTAGCTTTTTGATACATCCCCAACCTGGGATTCCGGAAATATAGACAAAAAGATGTATTTTTTTACATAATTTTGGTTCGTCAAGCCGGGCCTACAAGAATGCACGCTCTAAGCCTGACCCAGGTAGTTGATTTGGCCCTAACCTCCTGAGGAAGATACGATGCAACAAATCCAGAATAGAAATCAATCACAAATTATATTTAGTGCTATTTTTCACAAGTGTTCCGCAAAATTGGCATTACATAAACAAGGACTGTACCATGTACACCAACAGGCTCCTTGATATGACCAAAACATCCACCCTTTGTCCATACTTTTACAGGCTGCAACATTCTGCCCAAGTATTATTGTCCTTAGCAACCTCACTGCTTCACAAATACACACGCACACATACACACGTGTGCGCATGCACAATGTGTGTAGAAATGAATGCAGCCTTAAAATTTGAAACTAGTTGGGGATAACTGCATCAATATGTTCTAATAATTCAGAGATCATGTAGAAATGAAAACCTTACAATGTTAAACCAAAATTAAATTTGACCTTATTTACTCTTGGTTTTAGTACACTTTTGCAGATAGTGACTATAAATGGCCCCTTTTGAAAGACTCTGGTTTTTACCTCATGTATTCCACATGCAACACATATTGCCACCACTAGAATGATTGCTGTTGACTGGCTTTGGCAGGGGCCTGGGTGGTGACAGAAACCTAGGGAGGGTGGGCAGAAGCTTGTGGAATTGTGACTAGCAGCGGTCCACAGTGGGCTGGTTGGAAATACTTCTTTGTTTTTCTTTCTTTAAGTAATGAAGATCCTTTCTCCCATTTAGTGGGCTTGGTCGAATTCTCGCATAACATCATATAATGACCATATACTAGATAAGTTTAGGCATGCAGTAGTAAGAATCGAACTCATGACCATGGATCGATCCAACTGCAATGCCTCAAGATGTCCTCATTTACTGCACTGACTAGTGTGGGTTGGTTGGATATACTTGTTCCTTGAAATCCAGCAGTAAACAAACCCATATTTCTATAAAAGTTAATTTTTTCCACTTCTGTTATTAACTATTCCCAATGAATACGTAATCTCTTGGAATCACGATTCCCTCTCAACTCCATCCAACCGAACAAGCTTTGTATTTTGAACTGTGCCAATAATTGATTACATTTTTTTTTTATTGAGTTTTTGGTTGCTAAATGGCAGGTCAGGTGAAATTAGGGATACATATGACCCGGCTGTGCCAGATAAGGGGTGGAGATGGATCTGATGATGAAATAAAGAGCCAGACGCTCGTGGCCTTGCTCCGTCTCCTTGAAGGCCCAGCAGCATTTTGCAATGTTACTCTACGGCATCACTTGTTTTGCATTTTACAAGTCCTAGCAGGGAGGTTAGTGTTTCCATTGCTCGTTTCGTCGTGTTGATTGTGTCTAACACGTATCCAAACATTCTTTATTTTTTTTGTGTTAAATTGGATGATTGTGAACTTCAGGCTCCAATTTACGATGCAGAAATGTTACTGTTACGGTTAACTGGTTTCTTGATGATTAATTGTGTCACATGGATGAGCTTAATTTATAAGTAAACCCATTGTCTTTTTTCAGGCGTCCGACACTATATGGAATTCCCAGAAATCAAACAAGGCAAATGGGCTATGCAGAAATTTGCAGTGAGCAGAGGAATAACCTTGCAGGTCTTATCAATCAAGATAAGCCTTCTCAGGTCCCAGCAGAGCAAGAAGTTCCCAACCTCTCCCATGGCAGCTTGGTTGTCCTTGCCCCGGAAGCTGTGAGAGAACCAGACACCGTTTCCAGCAGCCAGGGACGCAAGATGCCTGTCATTAAGATCAAGGTCAAGCACCCTGCATCATCTAACAAAGCTGAAGAAGCTGACAATCTGACTGTTCAAAAATCTCTAGGTGGTCATAATGAAATTGATCATGGCGACAGTTGCTCTTTTTCAGTTCATGCACCTCACAGAAATGTTACAGAAGTCATCAGCCTAAGCAATCAAAACCTCGAGGAGGTAAACTCGTGCCATGGGCATGGGTCCCCCTTGACTGCTAGCATCGGAAGTGCCAAATTTGCTAGAGAAGAACTTGGAAAGGAACTCCAATGTACTGCTGATTCAAGTAATGTTGTCGTCGCCAAGGAGGTAGTTGAGAAAAAGGAGAAGAAAAAGGGCAAGGAAAAGAAAAGAAAACGGGAAGATAGTATTGGGCATCAAGATGACCCTGAGTACTTGGAGAGGAAGCGTTTGAAGAAAGAGAGAAAGCAAAAGGGAAAAGAGATGGCGAAGCTGCCGAATGAGGGAGACTCTATATCAATGGGGTTAGAGGTTAAGAGGGAGAAAACGGTGAAGCTGGGGAATGAATTGGGTGAGTTGCATGCTAAGATGGATGGACCACCAACTGTTGTTGAAAGTGAGAGGCCAAAGCCCGTTAATGAGCAGACTCTGGCCGAGACGTCGATAACCATCTCTAGGAATGAGGACTCTGGAAAGGATGTGGCCGTTGCTGAACCAAAACCAAACGAGCTCAGTGTATCGAAACCTTCTGAAGATGGGACTGGTCGCAAACTGAGAATCAAGATTAAGAATCGGACTCTTGATAGATCTTAGAATTAGTTTGTTCTTAATTGCAATGGTGTTGGAGCTTCTATAATGGTGTTTTTGTTCTGACGTTTGTTCCCTTTCTAGCAATGTGACAATATTATGAGAATTCATGAGGATGATATTTTATTATACTGAAATGAAATGAGAGACTCCTTTATTTTTCTTGTGAATTCTGGGAAGATCAAAATATAAATTCATCACTCACCAGTTTATACGTACTCTTCACTCATAACTTTCACATTTAGTGTACATAGAATTTTTTTTTTTTTTGGTTGAATCACATTATTACCCTTGGATTTGTCATTAATCCGTCTATATTTAAATAATTTCAAGTTACTATTGTCTCTTAAAA
>JAOVVI020013116.1:0-11977 GCA_028571085.2 Nepenthes alata | reverse complement strand
AGAGGACGACGAGAATTACTCCGAATATATATCATCCGATGTTCAAATCAGAAATCTTTCTAAGAGTATAGAAAGATACATAGATGATG
The DNA here is from genome assembly GCA_028571085.2 of Nepenthes alata. Classification (NCBI taxonomy): domain Eukaryota; kingdom Viridiplantae; phylum Streptophyta; class Magnoliopsida; order Caryophyllales; family Nepenthaceae; genus Nepenthes; species Nepenthes alata. The sequence goes on along the minus strand of JAOVVI020013116.1, from coordinate 11,888 downwards.
CATATATCAGTGGATCGAGTATTTCAGTACACCCAATTGATAAACGGCTTAGAAGTGTGCCCGTAGAGGGGTGACTTAGAGATACGCCCGATAGAAGGGTGGCTTAGAGGCATGATTGTAAATTATACGGCTATCTAAGTATTATTAGTGTATTATAAATGAATGGCCGATCACTTGAATGTAAGATCTCCCGAAGGGAAAGCTTTTCTTTGAAGGACTCCTAGAGGGACTAGGTGGAAGGTTTATTGGAAGAATTGGTAGTCATGCCTTCCTTCTGGGTCCTCTCATTTCTGGATCCTCCTCTCCCACTGGCCACTTCAACCTCCTTTTCCGTGAGAATGAAAGGAGTATTTATAGAGGTGAAAAACGGTTGGATTATCTTTCTCCAATGATAATTGCCCACAAATATGATAAGACAGTTGTTCTGACGAGTTTGTTATAGTAGGTTGCTTCCATGTGCGAAAAATAGGTAGTTATTTTACAGAGATTTATCCAACCAGTTATTGTAAATTATTTGATATATGAGTTTGCTTTCTGGGTTATAATTATTGAACCGTTGGGCTGAATTAGTAAAGGCTGCTGAGTAGGGCTTGTTTGGACATTTTCTACGCTTCCAATTATATTAAATTTTATTAGATCTTTATTTTATTCATGAACCTTCTTTTTGAATTGAATTTATCGAACCCATTATTTATAAAAACTCAAACTCTTAAAATATGAAACACCAAAAAAACAGTATATTGGATGGGCACACTACTTTTCTGGCAGATTTGAATAACAATTGAGCTGTTTTGTGTTTGGGGTTGTTTTTAATATATTAAAATCACTATGGTGCTGTACTATAAATAGATACAAGTGATGTTTACTTTATAAAAACAAATATAACTACCAAAAAAATAATTAATTCAAATATAGGGCATATAAGAGTGATAAAATAAAATATTAACTATAAATTACATTTTCTTATCATCAAAGCCTTAATCTTATGGTAGCCATAATTAACTTATATTCTTCCAAATATTATCAATGCATCATACTTTTTTATAGTAAGTGTTAAATTAAATTCAAAAATAAATCAATTACCCAAATGAACTTTATAAAAGAGAAACAATAGCTTCACATAAAATTATTAAAATCTGAACTATATAATTTTATTAATTATATCTTTATATCATAGGCTATATAACTTAGAAAAAAGAAAAAAAAAACTTTTAAATTTTGGTTATTAGCCATTTGAAATTTAGACATTGGATGGATGTCACAAATGTCAATTGTTGCAGGTTGGGGATGGAGCGTCGGACCATTACTGTTGGGAACGAGCCGAGGACATGACAACTCCAAGAACTGCTTACAAGCTCGATTCCAATAATCCCGGCTCCGATCTCGCCGGCGAAACCGCAGCCTCCCTGGCTGCCGCCTCGTTGGCTTTTAAGCCTTACAACTCTTCCTACTCTCATCGCCTCTTAGCGCACGCCGAACAGGTAAATTTAGTCGTGATGTTTTATGTAGTACTTCATTATTTATGCCCTGTTCTGGGACTTTTTATCAAACAGGTAATGCGCATTTTGTTCTTGCAGCTTTTCACCTTTGCTGACACATTTAGGGGTCTGTATGATGACTCAATCCCGGGATCTAGCCAGTTCTACGCATCCTCTGGATTTGAAGTGAGTCAAATCGATTCCTGTCATGCCGCATTTCCCTTTCTTTGTTTGCTGAACAAGAAGAATAGGAAGCTACCGGTTTATAACTATGCTCTCTGAATGTACCATGGGTACCTCACAATGATGGGACCAACATCCTTGACGACTGAGAGCCCTTTCCTTTGAGCCCCACCTCAAAAACCATCATGGTTTAACCCAATTCATGCGATGGGCCTAGGGTAAATGATGATGATTAAGGTCATTAATCAAGAGCAGCGTGGGATTTGAACCTTCTGTCCTCCGTTACAATCAAACCACATGAAAGAGAACCCTCAACCACTAGGTCATGAGTGATCCCAAAACTGGTTATGCTAGCGTTTGTTACTTTCTCGGGACTACCAAACATCTTGTTCGCCCTCTGACTTGCTTTTCTATGGGTGAAAGGATGAGTTGCTATGGGCTGCTGCATGGCTCTATAGAGCCACCCAGAAAGACTACTATTTACAGTATGTGGTAAAAAATGCTGCTTCAATGGGTGGAACTGGCTGGGCTGTCAGAGAATTCTCATGGGACAACAAATATGCTGGTGTACAAATTCTTCTTTCTAAGGTACAATCTATGTCACGTTTGATCAATGCTTCAAATATAACTCTTGGGTATATAATTGTTTCAGTGCATTTGATAAATGGATTAAAAGCTTGTTAGTACTAAAATAATTTGCAAAAAAAATTAAGAATACCAAACAATGATAAATCTGGGATGTATAGTTTTCAAATTTTATATGTTTGTATTGACAAATCACAATAATTGGATTCGGTAATTGCATTCACATATACGAGCTACAAGTTCACAACTTAGCACTTTTGGCATGGAGTTTCAGCTTCTGTTTTCAGTCCAATCAAACACAAATTTAAAAATGGCAGCATGAGCCTCCCACATTGTGGGAGTTGGGAAGGGTTAGATGCAGACAATCATATATGCATTGTAGAGATGATATTTTCATAGTTTGAACCTATGGTTGTTAGGTCATAATTGAGTGGTTTTACTTTTGTACCAAATCTTACCCACCTTAATTCTATCAAATGCAAATCCTTCCGGTAATTTTACTGTTAATATGCATACAATATGACCCTTGACATAATCAATTTTCAGGTTTTGCTGGAAGGAAGAGACACAGCGTATGCCTCTACACTGAAGCAATACCAAGCTAAGGCAGATTTCTTTGCGTGTTCATGCTTGCAAAAGAATGATGGCTACAATGTTGCCCTCACTCGTGGTTAGTATTACATGCCCTTGTGACATTCTACCTTGCCTGATTATGTAGTGTCTTAGTTGATTTAGAGAAAATAAAGTGGGGTGAAAGTTGTAACCAACCAAAGGAATTGAAATATCACTCCATATGATTTCTTCATCAGGTGGCTTAGTTTATGTGCGTGAATGGAATAATATGCAATACGCCTCCTCTGCTGCTTTCCTTCTTGCCATCTACTCCGAATATCTCTCTTCAGCGAAGGCAGTGCTCAATTGTCCAGATGGTTTAATGAAACCACAAGATCTGCTCAACTTTGCAAAGTTACAGGTCCATTTCTGTTCTTAATTCTTATCATTGGATATTCTTATGGGATGCTTTTATAGACATGAGCTAAAAGTGAAAATTGTGTAGTATTATTTGATTTGAGTCGCATGTGAAGAAACAAACACCATTTCATCCAACTTTGTACTTGTTTCTTTTAGTTTCATCATACTAGAGTATAAAACTATTCTTGGGTCTTTACCTAAAAATTTCAACCTTTTTGGTCCGTCGGTTTCTTTGATGTGGCGTCAAAGTCTTGCTATTAAGTGATAATGAGTTCGATTTCTAAAACCTTCATTTTTCTTATTGTTATTTCTCTGCGTGTAGTATGAAGTGAGTCTCATATAAATCTATACTTCATGTCCAAAAGAGCATTTCCGTGGGACCTGTGCATCGGTGCATAAAATCATTCTTGGGCCTTCACATGAAAACTTGAACTTCTACATTTATTCATTTCTTGACACATCAAACCCCGAATAGCAAACCCATCGGTGGAAGACATACTATTTGAGATTGCAGTTTGAGAGGTGTTCATTTGTGAGAATGATTTATCATTGCCATCGTGGGTTTAATGCAGGCTGATTACATCCTAGGGAAGAATCCCAAGTCAATGAGTTACTTGGTTGGTTATGGAGCTAACTATCCCATGCATGTCCACCATAGAGGCGCATCTATCCCCCCAATTTCCATTCTTCACAATGTGGTTGGATGTGTGGAAGGGTTCGATGCATGGTACAATCGCCCTCAGGCCAACCCAAATGTAATAAACGGAGCTCTCGTCGGTGGTCCTAACAGTCAAGATGATTTCACAGATGATCGCTCCAACTATGAACAAACAGAGCCTACCCTTTCCGGCACTGCTCCTGTTATTGGCCTCTTTGCTAAGTTGAGCAGTTCAAACACAATTTCAGGTCGGCTTCACTCTCTTCTCTTTTGTGTTAATCGATTCGATTGCTTGTGCTTTTAAAGGAGAAATATACTTCTATTGAATTGATCATATTTTAGTGTTGTTTTTTTCTACCTAGCAGGTCCACATCCTAGAAAAGCACCAGTGCGTCCCTATGTTGCTGCAAGTGGGTAACATAATGAATAGTTTTTTCTTATCATGAATGAAAAACTCAAACCATACATTATCATGAGGTTCTATATTGTTAGGATTTTGTGATATGGGCATCACGTAGCAGCAGCAAAGAACATTATCCTGCTGTTATTTTGTTAAAATTTGAATGTAATGTCGAGCTGATCACTAACCACGAGTGATACTAAATCCAAGGCTAGCACGGCTACAATGTTTTATCTCCCCCTCTCCCTTGTACCTTTTTCTTTAACTCTAACCTTAAAACGGAAGAACTCACTCAGATCCTCAAGATCTGACTTCTCAACAAGTTTGATGTGGTAGGGAGAGTTACGCCAAATTATGGCTGAATTGGTTTTTAAAAATGTTATGGCAACTTATCCTCATGAAGAGCGAAAAAGGTCGATTTATCCTGGTAGCTTCAATTGCATCATTCATCAAATCCTTGGTGTGAAAGTTCTACTCCTTTTTAAGAAGAATTGGCGAAGATGTTTTTGGGTAATTGAGTTTTAGCAGATCAAAAATTTTATCTTAACAGATCTCAATAAGGATGTGTTAAATGAATTCCTCATCTAACAATCAAAGAGAAGCTTTATTTGAACTTGATTTATCTAAAGTTTTTCTGAGTGAAATTGCATCAATATTGCAGGTTTGTATCAACAACAAGAGGCTCCACCTTTGAAAACATCAGGTAAGTACTTCACTACTCCATTGGTATACATCAATAATAGGATCTAGTCATGTTCTGAGTTGGACTTGAACTACCAAAAAATAGCCAAAGAGCTAAGAAGCACCGATATCGGCCCGGGGATAGGAACATGATAAGATATTGATATGTTGGCACATTATTTTTCTAATAATGATGACAACATATGCTTGGAATAACATTAATTACAATTTACAGTTTATTTATCGATATGAGAATATAATTGATTAACAATACAATTTTATACTAAAAATATCAATAAAGGAATACATATATCTTGTTTTATCATCCAAAAATATTAGAAGAATCAGTTTGCAAGTGAGATAATGTAAAAGAATTGTGTTGTAGCACACCTTACATAATGAACAAAAAAAAAACGACTTTAGGGGCTTAGATCTTCAGTTTTTTTTAAATTACCAAATGATCCTAAATTTCTTTAGTTAATATTGAAGGCCTCATTTCTCTTAATCACATAATGTAGTATTGAAAACAAAGAGTATTGTTTCTATATTACTATGAAAGGCGGTGCCCAATAAAAATAGCTTCTCTATAATGTAGTAGTGTGTATACACATGCCCCTCCCAAATAACACCACGCGTAAGGCCTCGTGCACTGGATAACTCAACATCGTTTGGGATCTCTAATGAAATTGTTCATTAGGTGCAGCTGTTCCGGTCAAATTTCTTCACTCCATAACGGCAACATGGAGCTCTAAAGGAGTGACTTACTATCGCCACAGAGTGCTTGTGAAGAATACATCTGAGATGCCGATTGCAGATCTCAAGTTAAAGATCGAAAATCTCACAGGACTCCTATATGGTTTAAACCCTACAAGGGAGAAAGGCATCTATGAGACTCCACAATGGCTGAGAGTTTTAAAGCCTGGCTCAGAGTTTCCTGTCATTTACATACAAGGTGGACCTCAAGCAAAGATCTCTGTAGCTAGCTACAATTAACCATGGTTTTACTGATGAAAACCATGAATACATAGAAGGCATGAAGAAGAAGATAGAAATCCCGAGTCATTTTATGTATAGTTTCAGATTCAAATTTTGTGATTTAGATTTGTAAAATCACTCGGATATCTGAATACATAAAGACAAGTTTGATTCTTAAATTTTTCATAAAACATTATTTTAAATAAGAATATAGAATTCCATCATTGTATGCTTCACAGATTATGTTTAATCGACCCTTAAAAAATGGATATTTGGAAAATAAACTTATTTTAGAATCAATTTTTAATAAAACATTTGAGCAGTGTCATTATGCCCAGCTAAAACTATATGATTAAATCAATTTCTTATCTAACCCTGCAATAAAATAATTTGCTTTTTCTATATTTATTAATTTTAAGCTTGTTTGCTTAAGTAAGACATTGATACACCAGAAGCATTCTAAGTCAGTTCTTCAACTAAGGGCTCCATCCGTTCATCGGAAGAATCAATATTAGAGGATCCGGGTACTACTATCAAAGACAGTACCATAAGTTTGGGATTGAGGGGGCGTCCTTCTCCCTGTGAAGAAGGACCGTCCTTCTCTTAATTTGGGCCGTATAAAATCCGACAGTCACATATTTTAGATCAAAATTTAAAATCAAAGCGTTCTATTATCCATTTAAAATGTATCAACCGTCAAAATTTAACGGTTCGAATGAGAAGAAGAACACCCCGGATCCGTAAATTCGTCCTCACCCCTTACCGCGCCCCTCATGAGAATATTTCCTATTTTAAGTGAGAAAGGTTATCCGCCAGTTAAAATTACTGAGCACTGCCACTATCCCCAGCATGCAAGAGAGCTGACATTAGCAACGTTTGAACTCCTGATTGGGCAGGGGCCGCGCGGACGCAGGCCCCCTCTATAACAAATTATGACGTACACTCTTCCACTTGGGAAGATGTTAGGCGGGCGCTCCTGCGTAGTGCAATGCAAGCCGCCAACCTAGGCCATGAGCCACCTTGATCGCCCATCGACCCCGTCCAGGTAAGTATGTTGTATTTGATCTCTCGCATTTATTTTATAGTCATCGCTCTCTCTCATATGTCATAACATCGTCGATGTGGGACGGAAAATACTTCGGAAATTTGAAGAGTAGGCATTCGTCCTACTCTTCAGCATCGACCGATAATGCCTTTAAGCAATGGAAGCAGATGAAGCGCTCCTCTTCGCAAAACTGGACATAGCCGATTACCGGCCGCCGCCGGCGGTCGGCGTTTGCTTGCCTATTCTGTGAGATGCCCTCGGAGCCAATCTCAGCGAGCACCCAAAGCGCTATCTTAGACCACCGTAATACATCTGGTTCTCTACCCTACTTGATTATCTTACTTTTTCCGGCGACTGTTGCTGTTTCGTTTTCGTTGTCCAGTCATTTGTGTTTGTGGTGTTCATTTCTCTTGATATCGATGAATTTGCGTTTTCCATGACCCTGACAGTAGTTGATGTCTCTCAACTTCAAATTCTTTGCAGAAAATTGACGAGGGCGTGACATAATTTTTAGGGATTTCTGGTTCATAGTTTGATGAATGACTGAGAATTACTAAGCACAAACTCATGTCTCCCTAGTATGGAAATTGGTAGAATTTAGTAGAAAGAAGGGAAGTAAATGTATGACAATTATGAATGAAATAAGGGAGCCTTTTTTATATCAGATGAAGCGTGGGAGGTGCATATATTATGAAGGATAGAAAAGTAGAGTATTTGGTTTTGCTCTCACAAATTTTTGATTTGATTGTTTCACATACTAGCAAGTATATCTTCCACTTACTTATAAATGGTGAAGTTAGTGTAACAATGGAAATACAAATGTTATAAAATATTACTGATATGTTATTTTTATAGATTATTTTAAAAATGTATAGAATTCTAAAAATGGTTGAAAGTCTTCCTTTAATAATTTAGAAGCTTATAGAATTTGTATGACTAACTGACATTCTTCCTCGATGCAGGCTTTTGAAACTCTAAGCTTGCTCTATAATTGCTCGAAATTTGATCTTGATAAAGTTTTAGTGAATATATCTGCAAGTTAATCTTTAATCTTGTAATATTGAAGCTGTATTTCTTTTCCTACTTCATCTTCTCCAATAGTTAAAGTTTCCAATTTGGTTCTCCCTTACTTTTGTTTGGAGGGGACGCCAATCTTGTGGAGGTTGCATAAACCCCATATTGTAAAGTATTGCAGGATACCAGCAGCATGGAAAGAAAATTAAAAAACCTTATGCAAGAGGAAGGTTTGGGTAAAAATTCTTTGACCATGGAACAAAGCTGTCATTCTCAAGTATCTTTGGGCCGTTTCAAAACTTTCCATTAGATTGGCATTACATCACCCGTCTATTTAGACCACTAATCTCCCATCTTACCGATGCTATGACCAGAAACCTTTAAAACCACAGCTTATGAGCAGCTAGAGCATAAAACATGATCTCATCAATGATTCTATGCTTATACTATTCAAGATAAATATAGATGCCATAAAATAACAACTGAATAAGAATGTACACAAGCAATCTCCCATCGTGGCTTGTATGATCAGCTTGTAAGGCCCACCTCTACTGAGTGGCTTGTTCAAATAAATTTCTCAGTTTGAGAGAGGTTGGACAGCAAAGTTACATGATCAGAACTGTGCAGTCAAATTTTCATTCGATAACTTTATCTGACTATTCATGCTCATAAACCAAACATTATTGATAGCAGTCAGGATAGCATAAGACCGTAATTCTTCGTTCCTAATATTGTACTACATCTTTTTTGAAAGTATAATCATCCGCCATCCAAAAAAGAGGAACTCTTTTTTGGACAATAAAGTTATATGATCAGAATCGTATAGTCAAATTTTTACTTAATATTTTATATGAGACTATTCGCGCTCATAAACCAAATATTATTGGTGGCAGTTGGGATAGCATGAGGCCGTAATTCCGCTTTCCAAATATTATACTACATCTTTCATGGGTGTATAACCACCCACCGTCCAAAAAAGAGTTCCTTTATTATATTAGTTTTAGGGAGGCTCCTCCAACCTCTTAGGCTCTGCTCATCAACTGACAAGGTTCCTTCTGCCTACAGGCCCTATAAAACTTCAGACCAGCCCGAACAGGGCATTTGGTTGGTTATTTCTTACCCAAGCAGAGCATGTGCTGGCAAAGCCATGCCAAACAATAAGAAAATATCTACGTGATGTGACTTTTCCTTGCTAATTTTTATTGGTAAGAGGCTCTCCAGAATCACAAAAACAGCACAGCAGAAACCTTGCAGAGACATTGGCCTGGGTCATTACAAATAATCAGATCAGACCAATACCAGCTAAAAAAGTTGTCCAAACCGGCATAATTTGTAGGCAGGCCAAGCAGGCTTGACAGGCCACCATCAAGTAGTCCCTAGTGTCAACTACTGCAAATCAAGGGCACTTGTTTTTGACATGGAATGGGATGAAATTTATGAGGACTTATCATTCCATTTTTTGTTGTCCTTATCCAATTTCCTGCACAGGAAACCCTATGATTGTTCAGCTACTGCTGAAATCACAGTGCATTGGCCTGTCACAGCCAGATACAAAGTGTCATTGCAAAGTAGCCGCAGCAATATTAGAAATATCAACATATTCAGAAAAGTATCATAGAAAAATAAGCTGATCCTTCAGTTGTAAATAAAAGAGGAAATAACTCATGGGCAAATCTTCTGCAAGGGGAAAACAAAGACGAAATTGGGCAAGTAGGACCAACAAAAGATGTTTCAACAGCATGCAAAGAAAAACAATTCACCTCCTCTTCCTCTGAGTCACTTTTGTCACTGTCTGACTCACTCTCGCTTTCATCTTTTTTATCCAGTGGGTGAACATTAAAAAGCATTTTAAGCAGCTCCTTTGGCCACTTTCTGCAGCATAAGAAGTTAAACTGTCAGTCATCAATTGAAAATAAAGACAAATTTGTTAGGAGTTTAGACATTAATAAAGAAGAATTTCAAATAAGTAAACTTGAATCACTTTTGCCTCATCTTCTGAAGATTCACTACAGAAGATTTTTTATTGCATTCTTCTTCCTCAGATGATTTATTTAAACCAGCAAGAGCTCTAATAACTACTTTTATGCTGCCATTTTCATTACAGGAATATGAAAAGGAGAATCTCATCAAATGCAATCCTGAACTATAGCATGTCAGCAAACGAAAGTACCTTATCTTCCTCAGATTCACTGCCATCAGATGAGCTATCATCAGATTCTACTTTCTTTTTGGGAGCTGAAGCCCATAAATTCTTGGCAACATCCTACAAATGCTCAGAGAAACAAAATATAATCAACATAAAAGCATAAAGAACCACAGTACATACTAAAAACTCAAGGCAGTAAATATAAAAGAAGACATGTATAGTGAAACACCTATTAGGGGAAAAAACCTCCAAATTTGAAGTGTCCACCCCACATAGAACTCATACTAGCATTTAAAGCCAGAAGCATAAAATGGAATAGCTATAGCTCCATGAATTTTGAGGCAATATGGTAAATAAGGGTGTGTTTAGGTGCAACACTAACATTACTCCATTGTGACCAGCAAGTCGCGTTCTAACCATAGAAGCAATCTCTCACAATTGCAAAGGTGAGGCTACATTTGCTTGACCCTTTCAAGAGTCTAAAATGTAGGAAGTTTCATTCACTAATCATACATTTTTTTCTACAAAATGGTACATAATGCGAATAGATAGAACACCCTCAAAGTTTGACAAAGACCATGCCATTTCAATATTTGTGAATACTACTGTATAGCATTATATTTCTAACTAGTATTAGTATCTATATTTTCAGTAAGTAGGCGGCAATTCTATCAAATAAAACTTCACTATCATTATGTATCATCTAATTAATAGTGAATAAACATTTAAAATAATTATTTGATAGCGTTTGCGGTAAAAATGTTCAACATATCTGTCTACTATCATGACTTCTGCAGTAGTATTAAAGTTTAGGTTTCTTTTAAAATAATTAATCCACATAAAACATCAACCATGACCATAAAATTCTTAGTAAAACACAATAAGAGTGACAGTCTTATCACTCTTACTAAATATCATAGATATTTTTTTCTGACAAGGTAACTCACATCTTCATTAGAACTATCAACCAAGTCACTTGATTCAACTTTCTTTGGAGCAGCAAGAGATCCATTTTTCATGGCAATGGCTGGTTTGTTCTTTGATTAAGCAGTCACCTTAGATTTCTCCTGCATGCTCTTTACATTAGGAATAGGCATTTATAGACTGTTCTACCATAGTACAATAACTGTAAAAAATCTGTGCTCACATCTTGCTCCTCTGAACTAGTATATGAATCAAAACCATCACTTGATTTGTCTGCCTTCACAGTACCATTCTTTAGAGCACCAGCAGGGAGTTTCTGCAACTGAGAAGTCACTTTGAATTTATCCTGCAAATTATTCACTGTATTAGTATTGCAGACAAAATAAAAAAATAACTCTAGAGCAATCATAATTTTTCACATCTTTCTTCTCATAAAGAATCATGAGACTGTAAAAAAGAATTAACTCAGACTTCCAAATATAACACAAAAGCAAAACTAACATCACTTTCATTAGAATCATTCTCTGAGGATTCTGAAGATTCAGAGCTGCAATCCTTCCTGTCTTTCTTATCAATGACTCTGACAGTGGCGCCTTTCAAAGGAAGCAGCTTTTTGAAAGGAACAACAGTCTTAGCAACAGGTCCCTCAAACTACAGTACACTCCCATCATATATAAAGTTTACCAATTGAAAAGGCCATAGGCAAAAGAATAATAAACTAATAAAAAAGTGATTCTCACTTCATCAGAAGATAATGTTGGCGCAAAAGGTCGCGGAAGTCACGGTGACCGAGCGGACAAAGGTCTCGGACAGCACACAGAGAGAAG
>JAOVVI020013115.1:0-11978 GCA_028571085.2 Nepenthes alata | reverse complement strand
CCATCGAGTATAACAGGCATGTGTTAATCTGGAGGCAAGAGAAGGTAGTAAGGGTGAGCTAAATACTCAATAAGTACAATATAATCAAAGACGATAATAATATATGTAAAATAAAGCAAAAGATAGATACAAAGCATAATGAGGATGCGTGAATATATAAAATATGATAGAATGCACTTTGGATTACAATTTACTTCTTTCTTGTACCCTTCTTCTCTTTGGGATGTAGTTTGTGCATAATTATTCATCTTTGTGGATCAGAGTCGGTAAACCTTACTAGTTAAAAGTGCGAAAGAATGAGAAAAGGATCATGATACCCCACATGATCTAAGGTCGTGAATTCTTATTTTAGACCCAGAGGAGAGACCATCTACATATCATATCTGTAGACGGGCCAATAACAATATGCCCCCATGTCCCCCTTCTTCGTCCTTTCGCAGGAATATCCTAAAGTTTTCCAAGAGTATCACCTGCTAAAATATGCGGCCTAGAAAATTATTAAGTCTTCACTATAATACAATAGCATGCCAATGGATATTACCCTCTGTGAAATAAATTTGTGGTCCTAATTTTATAAATTTTTATTCTTTGAGGGAAGGTTCACCATACTTTTTTCACAATCTTCTCCATCCGGGAGAATAAATCAATCATATCACAATTGTAAAATTTTTCTCCAAATATTTGCACGAATTTTATCCTTCTTTTAAATTTAAATCTTCTCATAACTTAATTTGTATATACGAATCATAAATATAGGAAAAAAGAAAAATTCTTACCACCGAGAGATAATTATAACTTTAGAGGTTTCTGGGCAATATTTCCTTCACAATTGTTTAACGAACATATTTTTTAAAATATACAATTAAACACATGCAAATATATCTGTAACATAATTAACAATTAATTAATGCAAAAACTATGCAAAATTTACCAAAAAGGCTCGGGTGAACAGTACCCGCATTTGAATAGTACCCGATTGAGCATATCGGACGATTCTCAGGAATTTGGGCATCTAATGGGTAAATTACCGAATTCAAGACATGGGTAATCATAATTTCAATCCAATTTATGTATAAAACTCAAAATAAATGCTTAAATGAGGTCCAAGCGCATCTTAGGGTTTCAGCAAACGGGTTTTCACATAAATTCATCAAATTGGATATCCAATCGGTAAATTAACATATATAGGATATGGGTAATGATATTGTAGATTAAATTCATGCAAAAGCCCTAAAAATTGGAGGCTGAAACCACCCGGGCGCGATGTTAGGGTTTTAGAGTAAAAACCGGTCAATTTTTACAAATTTGGATATGAAACTCATATATATACATAATCAAGCCATGAGTATCACAAATACATGTATGGGTCGTGTATTTGGATAATAATACCCAAACGGGATTGAGTAAAAATCAAAAAGAACGGAAAAAAGGGTAATTGAGTACTTGCCTCGACGCTATCTACGATTTTTCCAACTAGCTTGAAGTTAAAATTGAACCCGAGAGCCTCAATTTGCTCCTTCTCTCTCTCTTCTCTGTGCCCTCTCTCTCTCTCTTCCTCTCCAATTTCCCCCAAAAATGCATCTCGTAACAGATAAAAACCCACACACGACTTTTATGCAAATTGGCGCTCAGCGCCGTCCGCGGCGAGCAGCTGGTGCGCCTGAATTGGATTTGGCGCCTGCTGTGGGCGCTCGAGCGCCTGGTACCACCGCCTGATTCGAACTCCGAAATGTATTTTGTTGCATATCCCGAGCCTAATTTTGATTATATTAATTTAATACATCAAGATTACCATTATTTAAACCATGAATCATATTTACAGATGAATATTTCGATATTATAACACCAGTCGTTAATTCCACCGATTTCGGGTCTTCATCCCTTTGATCCACTTTGTCATATGCCCTTAGACCTCGATCCACTTATTTTAAATTAATTACTCATATTTACTACGTTCTAAAAATCGATACCTTACAATACTAGAAATTAATATTTTTTTATGACAATACATTTGGTTGTTAGAATTAAATAAAGTAAGAATGAAATAGCTATTCTTAAGGAATGGAAAAATAAAATAATTGAGTTAAGAATTATTATTCTCATAATTTAATTATTCATTTGGAATAACTATAATTAAGTTAAGAAATACTTTTTTAATATTTGGTAAGTAATAATAGTAAGAGTAATAAAGTAAAAAATTATGATAATGATTTTTTATCCTTATTTAAAGAAAAGTTATTATGCCACTATTTTACAATGTCTCCACAAACTGTTTTGTCGACCGCCACTATGCTACATGGAACAAAACTCACAATTGGGTTTGGGATAGTTTAATGTGCCAAAATTATAAATTTTTTATATAATATTATTTAATCATCAATTTTTTGCATCTAAAATATTCAACCTTGTGAAATAATTCTATACGGAATAATGTTGTGCAGTACACAAAATAACATTATACTTTGCACTACACAATTAATGCCAAAAAATATTGCACGCATAATTATGGTAAAAAATTAAATTTCTAACTCAAAAATATTACTTAATAAGCATGTCAACAACTTCCATAATACACAAACTTTATCCACATGTCCATGTGCCAAAAAATATTATCTTTCTAACCAACATAATTATGATCATATGTAACATATTTTACTGTAAATATTACTTGATCCAATTTAATTATTGGTCAGGTAGAAAATTTAATAAGCCCTTCATAAGTCTTGGATTAATTATATATTTGGTATAATATGCATTCCTTTCACTTGCGAAGAATTCTTGAATCTCAGGCAACAAAACATATAGTTGTTTCATCCTATGTCAAACTATTAAGTTAGTACATAAGCTCTTACTCAACATGTCACCAATCTTATTCATATTTGTGCTTAATATGAATAATACATTTGGATAACATTTTTACATCTGTGCTAGCCTTCTGTTTCTTTCCTTTAGATGAGCTCCTCGTAACTCGAGTTATAACAGCTTGTAGGTGGGTTCATGACTACCATTATGTCTTTATTCTGTATTTTCATAACATTATTCACGCTGAGTTACTTTTTCCCCAATTCATATTGTTAAAGCTCCACAATGATATCCTCAGTGATTTGTACATTCACTCCCGTTGCACAATCTTTGCCTTAAATTGACAAATCTCCAAAATATAGGAACACTTTCTTTCATCAAATTATGGCTAATAGGTTTTAGTTTGTATAGTAAACGAATTATAAATAACAAGAAGTAGATCAAGTACAACTCACAGATATGTAGGTACTTCAAATGTATTATTCTGTAGTAACCATCTTTTATGCATCTTTTCACTCAAATTCGGAAGTGTTTGTACCCCTTATCATATTGTAGATGATACTCTAATCCCATTTTAATATTTTTATTTTAGATGCAATATGTAGAGTTTTCATTGAACCTAAAGTAGGCAATTTTAATCTTAAAATTCTTTCTAGTTCATGTAAATATTTTGATTTAAATCCATTATTAGTATTGTATGTGCCAATATCATACAACTCCACCATGGTAGCAACAAGAGCATTATCTTCATGAAGCTCTCATCTATTTTTGGTATCCTTATCAGCTTGTGTCATATTTACCTCCATTATATGTTGCAAGTACATAACTATCTATCAAAATATTGCATTAAATATTAATTTATAAGAAACAAATAATGATATGTTAATTAAAAAATTTTATGATAGTTTCACAACTCTATATCAATGCACAAGAAAAACGTCCCTGGTAAAATACTATATTTCTTTCAATGATTTGAAATTGTGCCATTAGAAACTTTCAGTCCATGCCTCTTAGTGTGACTCTTAGAATTCTAAAATTTGTAGCTTATCCTTTCAGAAAGCACATGCACAAATTGCATGTCATGGGTAGATACATTTACACGTTTGTGGTTATATCTTCCTTATAAGTTTGATATTTAGATTTATCTATATTAAGTAGCTTAATTTTGTCTGTCTTATCTAAAGTGCCTAGTCAATTTTAAAACTACACATCAAATTGAATGAGTTCTCTAGTATATTTATTATATAGATATAACAATGAATATATAAAATTGTTATCCTATTAGGAATCATTTTTATTGTTCATCTATATAGTTCTAAGAGATGAGTTTCGGCCATTTAAACAAGTGCACTTGTAGGCATGTTATTGCAACTAAAATATTATTAAATATTCTATTTACTATCTCACCCGACCTCTTAATATTATATGAAATCACCCAATATTTGATATGATATGCAAGAATATCTAAAAATATTGCCACTTACTCATCAACAAGTATTTGTTTCAATAGATGAAGTCCTCCAATATTTTTTAACATCTCAAACAATTTAAACATGGGTATGCTCATTCTCAACATATTAGTACAAGTAATATCACTACCGTGCATGATTTTATTAATATATTCTCTTTTTCTATAAAAATCAAGTATATAAGACTTCATAAATTTTAACCTATAGTGTTCAATACCTGAAATTGTACTTAACACAAAAAAACCACCAATTATAGGAACAAAAAACTAGTCTGAGTTTCTCAAATATAGTACAAATCACCAAAAAAAGAACTGAAAACGAATTCAATTGTATTAAACTTGTCCCAAAACATCATCACCGAAAAAAAAAACTCAAAATGGAGGATATGGAGCTCGCTCTTGATACAACAACCAGCAAAATTGTATTCAGAAAAAGCACCCAATAATAACAATTTCCCATTGCAGCAAACTTGTCCCAAAACATAAATACAATGGCCAGTAAATGTATTAAGCACCCATAGCTGATGCTGTAAAATTGAATGCAGCAACTATAATGATCTGATTACGTGAACTAGTAGTTGTGCTACATACTTAACAACGATATATATTTTCAAATTAAACACCGGTTACAGGGACAACGAACAAGGAACAAACAGCACTAAATCTGGTAACTTATAATTTGTCCTTTACTGAAAGGTCAAGAGTAGTCATATATTGATCCCATGCTCCATTTCTAAGTGGCTTCAAGTACATTCTTAGAAAACGAGGCATCTGTTTGGGCATCAACCCTTAATTGAAGGCATCTGCAGCCACTAATTGTGTAATATCCCGAACCCAATTTGAATTATTTTAATATTTATTGTGATTTTGGACAAATTAGACATATAAAAAAATTAATTTAATATTGTGGAAATTTGAAAGGAATATTAGAATTTGCGGTTGGCGCTTGTTGCGTATTTGAGGGGTATCCAATGGATATATATATATATTTTTATGTATAAAAAGGGATAAGAAATTGATATGATAAGATAAGGGAATGGGAGTGTTTGGGGATAAATTAAAATAATGAGAAAAATGATATTTCAAAACGAATTTGGGGCAGCTTTGGAACGGTAGAGCAAGAGAGAGAGAGAGAGAGAGGAAAATCAAGGCACCATTTAGGCACTGTGCAAGGAAGAAGATGAAGCAATGGAGGTCTGCGACGGCGTCGGACGGTGAAGTTGGCGCGGTGAGGGTGGTCGACGGTTGCTTGAAGTAGTTAGTGGAGGTGTACGATGAGGAGAAGCCATCGAAGAGCCGACGGTGGTTGTCGGTGGCATCTGCAGCAGCCATGTTCGAAGGTAGCAGAGGTGGTCGACGACAGCCAGTGGTGGCACACCGGTGACCAACGACGGCTATGGGCGAGCCGTGGCCGTGCGCAGAAACTACGCAATGAGGGAGGAAGCTCTGGTTCGACGGGCAGCACGCGGCAGTGGGAAGAAGTGTGCGATTCGGTATCTCGGAGTATTCATTTCTTCAGATCTACGGAATATAAGGTTAAGGCAAGTATCTGTAACCCCTATTCTTGGTTTGATTTAATTTATGATATATTTTGGATACTATATAAAATTTTTACTAACACGCATATATTTTTATATACCTATTCTATTTATTCTTGACATGCATGTATAATTCATTAACTAATTTGGGAGTTTTGGATATGAATTTTATGATTTTAGAAATTTACTATTTTTCTAAAAGCCTGAGAAAAATAATTTATTGGACATTGTGTATATTTATATCAGTATGTGTAACGAAAATATGCACGAAACTTGTATTGGCCGTGTATTTTTACATGCATGTGTCGGGTTGTGGTCACTACATTTGAATTTAGATTATTGGATTCTGTTCAGCTCCCGACGGAGAGATTTTTGTTAATTAAAAATTTCTTTCCGCCGGCAGGAAAGGTTTGGAGTAGTGACCCTTCCCATTTGAATAATCTGATTTGACCTTAGAATATATTCAACTGTCGTAATATATCTAACAAATTTGAGCATTGCACCTAAAGCCGCGGGTGATAAAATATAGTGAGCAACCTTATCTATGGATACAGAGTATATGGATTTTGGCTTAAGGTTATTGGGATTATATGTAACCCTTCTTCAATCTAATCTTTAAATAATCAAAACTTAAGTTGGTGCATGATTTTGTATCTCTGTATAGATTTGTATTGGATTTAGATTTTTAAACTTGGTTT
Source organism: Nepenthes alata (assembly GCA_028571085.2). Taxonomy (NCBI): domain Eukaryota; kingdom Viridiplantae; phylum Streptophyta; class Magnoliopsida; order Caryophyllales; family Nepenthaceae; genus Nepenthes; species Nepenthes alata. Next base: position 5,472 of record JAOVVI020013115.1, on the reverse strand, counting down.
TGAGATTTTCGATTTTGCCTACAATTGGCCTTGATATTTCTCGTACGAATTATTTGGCAATATGTTTTGATTCGGACATTTGAAAAATTTATCGTGTTGCTGCTTCGATTTCTGCACACGCTTTTAGATCATCCAGTTATCGGATTCTGCCGCATATCATGAGCTGATCGGGTCTTGGACTTGGACTTAGATTGGACATCGGTATATTGGAATTAGTCCAAATCATCTCTGTTTTATATATATGTGTCTGTCCCGACGAGGACTATTTTTTAATTTGGATATTTGCTTTAGATTTGAATATTTAATTTGAGTATTAGACTACCATTAAATTTTAGATTTAAAATTTTTATTTATTTATCTACGATTTGGATTTATCTATTTGACCCCCATTTTGATTCTTGGACTCCTTTGTTTAGTTATGATATTTATTTAGTATTAGGCTCAATTTTCTATTTTAACCCTTTAGAATAGAGAATCGAATTCATTACTATAACATGAAGAGTTTCGGCACAACACTGTATGCCTCTAGTGAGTGTTATATTTTTAGACTTTGATATTATTAACCATATATTGGGTATGAATAAATTATGTGTGAATTGTTATGAGACGTTGGAGTCAATCGAGTGTAGGTCATGATTTTATATATTAAAAATTTATTGGGTCGATTTTTTAGATGGATGAGTCATTGTCTTTATTTGCTTATCCCCTTACGACTATTTTATAGAGCAGGTCATATTTATATTATTTGATAAGGTCTTCTATGGATTATAAAATCTTTATGGAGTTTTGTATATTTTGTAGTGATACCCAGGTTTAGAAATTATAAGAATAATAATTAAAGTATAATTAATTATTTAATCGACCTGCTTGGTTCGGATTCATGATAGAAACGGTATCAGATAAAAGCCGTAACAGAAAGTATTTTCGGTCAATATTGGGTTAATTTTGAAAAAATTGTTGACCAAATCTGTGTATGATAGGTGGATATTATGATAGACTTTAGAGATCATAAGAAATCATATTCAAGTTGGGAAGACCATAGGAGTAGAAGATCGACGGCGAGCCGAGTGGAGGTCAAGAATAGAAAGCCTGTGGCAAGCCGTGAAGAGGGTAAAACCAGGAGATTAGTCTCGGGTCATGGAGATGACCATGCTACCATGTGAAATATGATGGACCAGATGATCCAACGACAGGATCAGGATACAGCGGCATTGTGAAGAATGGCCGAGCATGGTCAAGGTCGGACACCATACAATCATTTTAGAAGCAAGCACATTCCGGCGTTCTTTGGAGAGTCTGACCCAATCAAAGCAGAAAACTGGCCAAAGAAGTTGGAAACAGTGTTTGATATTATTGACTATCTTGAAGAAGATAAAGTAATATTTGCCGCCTACAGATTGGATGGAAAGACCATGAGATGGTGGGACTCTCAATGCCATGTTCTGGGCCAAGACAATGAAGAAATTGAATGGAAAATTTTTTAGGAAGCATTTTTAGATCGGTTTTTCCCATCTAGTGTTCGAGAAATTAAAGGAGCCGAGTTTGGCCGGCTTTGGCAATGAGACAAGTCAGTAGCGAAATACGATTCCCAATTTACGGAGCTCTCCCAGTTTACTCCTCATTTGATTTCAAATGAGACTTTGAGAGCCCAGAAGTTTGTTCAAGAGTTGCAGGACACAATCCATAAGCAATTGGTGTTATTCAGATCGCAGTCGTATCGAGAAGCTCTAGATCGGGCTTTATTGCTCGAGTAAGAGGAGCTTCGGGGGAAATATCTTCAGAAGAAGTTGAAACAGTGAAGCCAGAGCTCGAAAGGGGGAGTTTTCCGTTGGATTTCTCACTTAATACCGGGAAATAAAGACAAGGAAAAAGTAAGTAAAGAAAAAGGGAAAGTTGTTGAAGAGAAGGTTTCCTTCCCAAAGCTCCAGTTTACTAAGTTTGTCTGTGAGTTCTGTGGAAAGAATTATGCCGGTCGAGTCTACTATCATCAGAGTGGAGATTGTTTCAACTGTGGTGAGACGGGCCATTTATTCGAGAATTGCCCAAATCCAAAGCGTCAAGAGAAGAGGCCAACAGTTCCAAGCAGAGCATTTGCAACTTCAGCTCGAGTTGCTAGGGCTGATCCCTCTATTGAGCAAGGTAATTTTCATATTTTTAACTCTATGGCGTGTGTTTTGATTGATCTAAGAGCTAAATAATCTTTTGTCTCCTAAGTTTGTACATAATTTGTATGTGCCTTTTCAATATTTGGACTTTATATTAATAGTATTTACCCCAGTGGGTAAGTCTCTTTTGGCCGATATTGTGTACCATCAATGTTCGGTTTTGATTGATGGCCGTGAATTATTGGTGGATCTAATTCTGCTAGATATGCCAAATTTTAATATGATTTTGGGAATTGATTGGTTGGCGTATTATCACGCTACTATAGACTGTTTTCATAAGACCGTCTTATTTTGTATTTCGGGGTATGAATCCTTCAAGTTTGAAGAAAGGGTTAGTAAGGAGATTTCAGGATTGATTTCGACGCTGCACCTAATTGAAGATGGATGCCAAGCTTATTTGGCATACATGATTACATTTGAGAGACATTCTATGGGTGTAGAAAATGTTCCAGTCGTTTGTGAATTTGGCGATGTTTTTTCGAAGGAATTGCTTGGATTGCCTCTGAATCGGGAAATTAAGTTTGCGATTGATGTGGTGCTGGGTTCTATGCCAATATCAAGGGCACCATATAGGATAGCCACATCTGAGTTAAAAGAGTTAAAGTAACAATTGCAGGAGTTGTTAGATAAATGATTCATTCGGCCAAGTGTGTCTCCGTGGGGTGTTCCCGTGTTATTTGTAAAGAAGAATGATGGGTCTATCGACTGTGTATTGATTAAGGGGAGTTGAATAAGATTACAATTAAGAATAAGTATCCCCTCCTAAGGATTGATGACCTGTTCGATCAACTACAATAAGCTGAAGTTTTCTCAAAGATTGACTTGCGCTCAGGGTATCATCAGCTAAAGATCAGGAGGGAAAATGTTCCCAAGACGGATTTCAAAACACGGTATAGTCATTATGAATTTCTAGTGATGCCTTTTGGACGGACGAATGTACTAGTATCATTCATAGATATGATGAATAGAGTTTTCCAACCATACCTAGATCAATTTGTTGTAGTTTTTATTGATGATATCTTGATTTATTCAAAGTGCTTAGAGGATCATGAAGCTCACTTGAGGATTGTGTTGTAGTTATTAAGGGAGAGGAGGTTATTTGCGAAATTGCAGAAGTGTGAATTCTGGTTGGAGGTGGTGGCGTTTTTGGGTCATATCATTTTAAAGGGCGGTGTGTCGGTTGTCCTGAAGAAGATTGAAGCGGTGACAAATTGGGTACTCCTAAGTGTCACTGAAGTGCGAAGTTTCTTAGATTTGGTAGGGTATTACAGGCGATTCGTTGAAAACTTCTTGAGAATTGCGATGCCTTTAACCTATTTAACCCAAAAGAAAATGACGTTTGTTTGGGATGGTGACTGTGAAGAAAGTTTTTAGGAGTTGAAAAGAAGATTAACATCTGCGCCTGTATTGTCGATTCTGGATAGGTCGGGTAGATTTGTAGTATACTATAATGCTTCCAAGAAAGGTCTACGTTGTGTTTTAATGCAATGGATCAAGATAGTTGATTGTTCACGAGCAAAACTATCCCACCCATGATTTGGAATTAGTAGAGTGATCTTTGCCTTGAAAGTTTGGAAGCCTGTATGGGAAGAAATTTGTGATCAATTCCGATCATAAAAGCTTGAAGTATTTATTCTCTCAAAATGAATTAAATATGCAGCAGCGAAGATGGATGGACCTGCCGAAATATTATGCTTGTGAGATCCAGTACCAACTAGGGAGAGCAAATGTGGTTGCTGATACTTTGAGTCGGAAGTCTTCTGGGTTGATGGCTCATCTAATGATCAAGGAATGAGAAATGTTAAATGGAATGAAGAGTTACGCAATTCGGTTGCCCTCCCAGGGATCAAGAATGATGCTGTCATACTTTCAAGTGTAGCAAGAGATTTTGGAGAAAATTAAAGAGAATCAGATGCTGAATCCATATCTAGTGGAGATTGTAGGAGAATTGGATCAAGAATCACGGTAGGACGTGATTTTATGTTTTTGAAATCGAATTTGCATACGAGGCGTTGGAGAGTTGACGGATGAAGTCTTAAATGAATCCTATAGATCGAGGTACACAATTCATCTTGATGTGAATAAGATGTACAAAGATATGAAGAAAACCTTCTGGTGGTGGAACATGAGAAGGAAAATTGTAACTTTCATGGCTAGATGCATCGTGTGTCAGCAAGTAAAGGCAGAACATAAGAAACCTCTAGGACTCTTATATCCTTTGCCAGCTCCCAGTTGGAAGTGAAAACACATCACAATGGATTTTATTTCAGGATTGTCGAGGACAACGAAAATCATGGATACCATCTGAGTGCCCGTGGATCGACTGACAAAATTAGCCCATTTATTGTTGATTCGAATGACGTATTCCAGAGATAAATTGACTCGCTTGTACATCAATGAGATTATTCGGCTGCATGGTATTCCGACTTCAATCGTGTCTGATTAAGATCCCAGATTTGTGTCAAAATTCTACGAAAGCTTGCACAGGGAATTGGGTACTAGCCCTTAGTTCAGTTTAGTTCAGCTTTTCATTCATAGACAGACGGCCAATCTGAAATCACTATTCAGATATTGGAAGATATGTTGAGAGCGTTGGTTTTTGAGATGGGAGGCTCGTGGGATAGTTATTTGCATTTTGCTGAGTTTGCCTACAACAATAGCTATCAGTCAGGTATTGAAATGATTCCATTCGAGGCTTTGAACGGACAAAAAAGTATATCTCCAATCAATTGGGAAGAAATCGGGGACCGTAGTCTGTTGGGTCCCGACATTGTCCAAGATTTATTGAAAAAGATCCGAATTGTTAGGGATCGGTTAAGTGAAGCCCAATGTCGTCAAAAGAGTTATGACGACAAGAGGAGATCAGATCTAGAGTTTAAAGTGGGTGATTACGTGTTTCTAAAGGTATCCCCAAGGAAATAAATTTTGAGATTTCGAGTTAAGGGTAAATTGAAGCCAAGGTTCATTTGACCATTTGAAATTTTAGAGCGGGTTGGAGAGGTGACCTGTAGATTGGTTTTGCCTCCAAACCTAGCGGGTTGTCATGATATTTTTTATGTCTCTATATTAAGAAAATATGTGTACGATCATTCTCATGTGATCGAATTTGAGCCTTTGAAGATAGATGAGAATATGTCATATGTTGAAGCCCTAGTTCAAATTTTGAATTGGAAGGATCAAGTGTTGAGGAATAAGGTTATCCCGCTAGTTAAAGTATTGTGGAAAAATCATTCGGTTGAAGAGGCAACTTGGGAATGCGAGAAAAAATTTGAGAGAATTTTTCTTATCTATTCGAAGATTGAGGTAT
>JAOVVI020013114.1:0-11978 GCA_028571085.2 Nepenthes alata | reverse complement strand
GAAAAATTTTATGAAAAAATTAAAGGTGATGTATCTTTAGATCCGAAATATCAAATGAATTAGAAAGCCGCATTGATAAAAAATCAGATCGGAAACAGGTCTTGTGTTCATTATTCCGAACCTGGATACTGCACACGCAAGTGTCGCGCCCAGCATAGCGAATTTCACTCCCAGCTCCTCCACGGTCGCGCCCAGCACCGCGAGTGTCGCTCACAGCACCTCCATTGTCACGCCCACCACCGCGAGTGTCGCTCCTAGCACCTCCAGTGTCGTCCTCAGCAGCGCTAATGTTGCACCCAGCACCTCCAGTGTCACGCCTAGAACCGCGAATGTCACTTCCAGCACCTCCAGTTTTGCCCCGAGCACCCCGTATGTCAATCCCAGCAACACCAGTGTCGCGCCCAGCACCGCTAGTGTCGCTCCCACCACCTACAGTGTCGAGCCCAGCACCGCGAGTGCCACTCCTAGCACCTCAAGTGTCACTCCCAACACCGCAAGTGTTGCTCCCAGCACCTCTAGTGTGACGCCGAACACCGCGAATGTCCCTCCCAGCAACGCCACTTTCGTGCCTAGTACCCCTAATGTCGCTCCCGGCACCTCCAATGTCGCGCCCTGCGCCGCAAGTGTCGCACCCAGCACTGCCATTGTCGCTCCCAGCACCACCAGTATCGCGCCCAGCACAGGGAGTGTTGCTCCCAGCTCCTCCAGGGTCGCACTCAGCATCGCGAGTGTCGCTCATAGCACCTCCAGTGTTACGCCCAGCACCGCGAGTGTCGCTCCTACCACCTCTAGTGTCACACCTAGAACCGCGAATGTCACTTCCAGCACCTCCACTTTTGCCCCGAGCAGCCCGTATGTCAATCCCAGCACCTCCAGTGTCGCGCCCAGCACCGCTAGTGTCGCTCCCACCACCTCCAGTGTCGAGCCCAGCACCGTGAGTGTCGCTCCTAGCACCTCAAGTGTCGCTCCCAACACCGCAAGTGTTGCTCCCAGCACCTCTAGTGTCACGCCCAACACCGCGAGTGTCGCTCCCAACACCGCCATTTTCGCACCTAGTACCCCTAGCGTCGCTCCCGACACCTCCAATGTCGCGCCCAGCGCCGCAAGTGTCACACCCAGCACTGCCATTGTCGCTCTCAGCACCACCAGTGTCGCGCCCAGCACAGGGACTGTTGCTCCCAGCTCCTCCAGGGTCGCACTCAGCACCGCGAGTGTCGCTCACAGCACCTCCAGTGTTACGCCCAGCACCGTGATTGTCACTCCTACCACCTCCAGTGTCCCGCCCAACACCGCCAGTGTTGCTCCCAGCACCACTAGTGTCACGCCCAGCACAGCGAGTGTCGCTTCCAGCACCTCAACTTTTGCGCCCATCACCCCATGTGTCGATCCGAGCACCTCCAGTGTCGCGCCTAGCACCGCGAGTGTCACTCCCAGCACCTCCTGTGTCGCACACAGCACCGCGAGTGTCGCTCTCCGAGCACCTCCAGTGTCACGCCGAGAATCACAAGTGTCGCACCCAGCACCTTTAGTGTCACACCGAGCCCCGCGAGTGTCACTCCCAGCACCTCCAGTGTCGCTCCTAGCACCGCGAGAGTCGCTCTTAGCACCTCCAAGGTCGCGCCCAGCACCGCCAGTGTTTCTCCCAGCATGTCCAGTGTCACGACCAACACCGCGAGTGTCGCTCCCAGTAGCTCCAGTGTCGCACCAGCACCGCGAATGTCACTCCCCTCACCTCCAGTGTCGCACCTAGCACAACGAGTGTTCCTCCCAGCACCTCCAGTGTCACGCATAGCACTGCGAGTATAGCTCCCAACACCTCAAGTGTCATGCCCAGCACCGCCTATGTCGCTCCCAGCAACTGCAATGTCGCGCCCAGCACCGCTAGTGACGCCCCAAGCACCTCAGGTGCCGCACCCAGCACCAGGAGTGTCACTTCCAGGAACTCAAGTGTCGTGCACAGCACTGCGAGTGTCGTTCCAAGTACCTCCAGTGTCGTGCCTAGCACCGCAAGTGTCACTCCTAGCATCTCAAGTGTCACGCCCGGCACTGCAAGTGTTGCTCCAGCACCTCCGTTGTCACGCCCAGCACCGCGAGTGTCGCTCCCAGCACCACCACTTCCGCGGCCAGTACCCCGAGTGTCACTCCCAGAACCTCCAGTGTCGCGCCTAGCATCGCCAGTATCGCTCCGAGCACCTCCTGTGTCGCGCCCAGCACCGCGAGTGTCGCTCCTAGCACCTCTAGTGTCGCATCCAGAACACCCAGTGTCGCACCCAGCAACTCCAGTATCGCGCCCCGCACCACGAGTGTGGCTCCCAGCATCTCCAGTGTCGCGCCCAACACCGCAAGTGTCGCTCCCAACCCCTCCTGTGTCGCGCCCAACACCGCTTGTGTCGCTCCTAGCACCTCCATTGTCGCACGCAGAATCACAACTCTCACTCCCAGCACCTCCAATTTCCCAACCATCACCCCGAGTGTCGCTCCCAACACCTCTAGTGTCGCGCCCAGCACCGCGAGTGTCACTCTCAGCACCGCAAGTGTCGCACCCAGCACCGCGAGTGTCTCTCCCAGCACCTTGAGTGTCGCTCCCAGCACCTCAACTGTCGCACCGAGCACCGCGAGTGTCACTCGCAGCACCTCCAGTGTCGCGCCCAGCTCCGCATGTGTCTCACCCTGCACCTCCAGTGTTGCGCCCAGCAACGCGAGTGTGGCTCCCAGTACCTCCAGTGTCGCGCCCAGCACCGTGGGTGTCTCTTCCAGAACCTCGAGTGTCGCGCCCAGTACCGCGAGTGTCACTCCCATCACCTCCAGGGTCTCACCAAGCAACGCTAGTGTCGCTCCCAGCACCTCCAGTGTCGCGCCCAGCACCGCGAGTGTCACTCCCAGCACCTACAGTGTCGCGACCAGCACCCCGAGTGTCGATCCCAGCACCTCCAATGTCGCACTAAGCAACGCCTGTGTCGCACCCAACACCTCCAGTGTTGTGCCAAGCACCGCGAGTGTCACTACCAGCAACTCCTGTGTCACACCCTTCACCGCGAGTGTCACTCTCAGTACCTCCAATGTCGCACCCAGCACCCCGAGTGTCACTGCTAGGACCTCCAGTGTCGTGTCTAGCAAAGCTATTCTTGCTCCAAGCACCTCCAGTGTCACGCCTAACACCGTGAGTGTCCCTCCCAGCACCTCCAGTGTTGCGCCCAGTACCCCGAGTTTTGCTCTCAGCACCTCCAATGTTACGCCCAGCACCACGAGTGTCATTCCTAGCACCTGCAGTGTCGGACCCTGCGCCGCGAGTGTCGCTCCCAGCACCTACAGTGTCGCGCCCAGCACCGTGAGGGTCTCTCCCGGCACCTCTAGTGTCACGCCCAGCACCCCAAGTGTCGCTTCTAGGACCTCCAGAGTCGCACCCAGCACCCCTATTGTCGCTCCAAGCCCCTCCAGTGTCGCGCCTAGCACCGCGAGTGTCGCGCCTAGCACCCCGAGTGTCGCTCCCAGCACCAACAATGTCGTGCCTAGCACCGCGAGTGTCTCCTGGCACCTCTTGTGTCGCTCCTAGGACCTCCACTGTCGCGCCCAGCAGAACTATTGTCGATCCAAGCCTCTCCAGTGTCACCCCCAACACCTCCAGTGTCGCTCCGAGCACCTCCAGCGTCACACCCCGCACCGCGAGTGTTACTCTGAGCACTTGCAGTGTTGCGCCCAGGACCCCGAGTGTCACTCCTAGCACCTCTTACGTCGCGCCCAGCAATGCCAGTGTCGCACCCAGCACCTCCAGTGTTGTGCCAATCACCGCGAGTGTCTCTCCCAGCACCTCCACTTTCACGCCCAGCATCGCGAGTGTCGCTCCTAGCACCTCTAGTGTCACGCCCAGCACAGCGAGTGTCGCTCCTAGCACGTCCATTGTTGCGCCCAGCACGGCGAGTGTCCCTCCCAGCTCCATGAGTGTTGCGCCCAGCACCCCGATTATCTCTCCCAGCACCTCCTGTGTCACGTCCAGCAACACCAGTGTCACACCCAACACCTCCATTGTCATGAACAACATCGCGAGTGACGCTCCCAGCACCTCAAGTGTCGCGCCCAGCACCGCAAATTTTGTTCCCAGCACCTCTAGTGTGGCACCCAGCACCGCTAGTGTCGCGACCAGCACCGCTATTGTCACTTCCACCACCTTCAGAGTCACGCCCAGCACTGCGAGTGTCGCTCCTAGCACCTCTAGTGTCGTGCCCAGCACCATGAGTGTCGCGCCTAGCACCGCGAGTGTCGCTCCCAGCGCCTCCTGTGTCACGCCGAGCATCCCGAGTGTCGCTCCCAGGATCTCAGTGTCCCGCCAAGCACCGCTATTGTCGCTCCAAGCACCTCCAATGTCGCGCCCAGCACCGCGAGTGTCGCTCCCAGCACCTCCAGTGTCACGCCCAGCACCCCGAGTTTCGCTCCCAGCACCTCCAGTGTCACGCCCAGCACCGCGAGTGTCCGTCCCAACACCTCCAGTGTCGCGCCTAGCTCCCCGAGTGTCGCTCCCAGCACCTCCAGTGTCACGCCAAGCACCGCAAGTGTCACTCCCAGCACCTCAAGTGTCACACCCAGCACCGTGAGTGTCATTCCCAGCACCAACAGTGTCTCACCAAGCACCGTGAGTGTCTATCCCGGAACATCTAATGTCGCACCCAGCACCACAAGTGTCACTCCTAGGACCTCCAGTGTTGCGCCCAACATCGCTATTATCGCTCAGCGTCCCTCCAGTGTTGCACCCAGCAACGCTAGTGTCGCTCCCAGCACCTCTCATGTCGCGCCCAACACTTGAGTGTCGCTCCCAGCACGCCGAGTGTCACTCCCAGCACCTCCAGTGTCGCACCCAGAACCGCTAGTGTCGGTCCCAGCACCTCCACTGTGACGCACAGCTCCACAAGTGTCACTCCCGGCACCTCTAGTGTCGCACCCAGCACCGCTAGTGATGCTCCCTCAACCTCCAGTGTCGTGCCCAGCAACGTGAGTGTCGCTCCCCTGCACCTCAAGTGTCACGCCCAGCACCGGTAGTGTCCCTCCCAGCACCTCCAGTGTCGCGAACAGCACCACGAGTGTCGCTCGCAGCACCACCAGTGTCGTGCCCAGCACCTCGAGTGTCGCTCCCATCACCTCCAGTGTCGCAGCCTGCACCCCAAGTGTCGCTCCCAGCACATCCAGTGTCGTGCCAAGCACCGCGAATGTCGCTCCCAGCACTGTGAGTGTCACTCCCAGTGCCTCCAGTGTCGCGCCCAGGTCTCCGAGTGTCGCTACCCGACCTCTAGTGTCACACCCAGCACCGCTATTGTCGCTCCAAGCACCTCCAGTGTCGCGCCCAGCACCGCGAGTGTCGCTCCCAGCACCTCCTGTTTATTGCCCAGCACACTGAGTGTCATTCCCAGAATCTCCAGTGTCGCACCCATTACCGCGCGTGTCACTCCCAGCACCTCCAGAGTCACGCTCAGCATCGCGAGTGTCGCTCCCAGCACCAACTCTATCGCGCCTAGCACCGCGAGTGTCTCTCCCGGCACCTCAAGTGTCACGCCCAGCACCCCAAGTGTCGCTCCTAGGACCTCAAGTGTCGCGGCCATTACTGCTATTGTCGCTCGAAGCCCGTCTAGTGTCGCGCCCAGCACCGCGAGTGTCGCTGCCAACACCTCCGGTGTAGCGCCCAGCACCCCGAGTGTTGCTCTTAGCACATCTAGTCTCGCGCCCAGCACCTCAAGTGTCGCTCCCAGGTCGTCCAGTGTCGCGCCTAGCACCACAAGTCTCGCTCCCAGCACCTTCAGTGTCACACCCAGCACCCCGAGTGTCGGACCCAGCACTTCCAGTGTCGCGCCCAGCAGCGCCAGTGTCGCACCCAGCACCTCCTGTGTATCCCCCAGCACCGTGACTTTTCCTCCTAGCACCTCCACTGTCGCACTCAGCACCTCTAGTGTCGCTCCCAGCACCACAAGTGTCGCTCGCAGCACCTCAAGTGTCGCACCCAGCAACGCCAGTGTCTCACCCAGCACCTCCAGTGTCGCACAGAGCATGGCGAGTGTCGCTCCCAGCACCGCAAGTGTCACGCCCAACACCGCGAGTGTCCTTCCCAACATGTCCAGTGTCGCGCCCAGCACCGTGAGTGTCGCTCCCAGGACCTCTAGTGTCGCGCCCAGCACCCCGAGCGTCGCTCGCAGCAACTCAAGTGTCGTGCCCAGCGATGCCAGAGTCGCACCCAGCACCTCCAGTGTCGCACCCAACATCGCGAGTGCTGCTCCCAGCACCTCCAGTGTCGCACCCAGTACCGCGAGTGTCTCTCCCAGCACCTCCAGTGTCCCCCCCAGCACCATGAGTGTCGCTCCCAGCACCTCCAGAGTCCCCCCCAACACCATGAGTGTCGCTCCCAGTACCTCCAGTGTCGCGTCCAGCACTGCTAGTATCGCTCCCAGCACCCCAAGTGCCGCTCGAAGCACCTCCAGTGTCACGCCCAGCAATGCAAATGTCGCACCCAGCATCACGAGTGTCGCTCCCAACATCTCAAGTGTCGCGCCCAGCTCCGCGAGTGTCGCTCCCAGCACCTCCTGTGTCACCCCCAGTACCGAGAGTGTCGCTCCCTACACCTCCGGTATCATGCCCAGCACCGCTAGTGTCGCTCCCGAAACCTCCAGTGTCGCGCCTAGCAGCACCAGTGTCGCACCCAGCACCTCCAGTGTCACACCCAGCACCTCGAGTGTCGCTCCCGGCACCTCCAGTGTCGCGCCTAGCAGCACCAGTGTCACACCTAGCACCTCCAGGGTCACGCCCAGCACCGCGACAGTCGCTCCTAGCACCACAAGTGTCGTGCCCAACACCACGAGTTTCGCTCCCAGCACCTCAAGTATCGCACCCAGCACCGCGAGTGTCGCTCCCAGCACTTCAAGTGTCGTGGCCAACACCGTGAGTGTCACTCCCACCACCTCTAGTTTTGCGCCCAGCATCACGAGTGTCAGTCCCGGCACCTCGAGTGTCGTGCCCAGTATGACAAGTGTCGCTCCCAGCACATCTAGTGTCGTGCCCAGCACCCCGAGTGTCACTGCAAGCACCACTAGTGTCGCACCCAGCACCCCGAGTGTCAATCCCAGTACCTCCAGTGTCAGCCCCAGTACCCCGAGTGTCGCTCGCAGCACCTCCGGTGTCGCTCACAGCACCGCCAGTGTCGCTCCCAGCACCTCTAGTGTCGCGACCAGCACCTTGAGTGTCGCTCCCAGCAACTCCAGTGTCGCGGCCAACGCCGCCAGTGTCGCACCCAGCAACTCCAGTGTCTCGCCCAGCACCGCGATTGTCGCTCCCAGCACCTCCAATGTCGCGCCCAGCACCGCGAGTTTCGATCCCAGCCCCTCAAGTGTCGCGCCCAGCACCGCTTGTGTCACTCCCAGCAGCTCCAGTGTCGCGCCCAGCACCGCGAGTATCACTCCCAACACCTCCAATTTCCCGCCCAGCACCCCGAGTGTCAATCCCTGCACCTCCAGTGTGCCGCCTAGCACCGCGAGTGTCGCTCCCAGCACCTCCAGTGTCATTCCTAAGTCCTTGAGTGTTGCTCCCAGCACCCAGAGTGTCACTCCCAGCACCTTCAGTGTTGCGCCCAGCACCGCTAGTGTCGCTCCCATTACCTCAACTGTGGCACCGAGCACCGCGAGTGTCAATCGCAACACCTCCAGTGTTGCGCCCAGCTCCACCATTGTCGCACCCAGCACCTCCAGTGTAGCGCCCAGCACAGCGAGTGTCGCTCCTAGCACCTCTAGTGTCACGCCCTTCACCGTGCGTGTCGCTTCCAGCACCTCTAGTGTCACTCCCAGCTCCTCGAGTGTCACTCCCAGCACCACGACTTCCGCTCCCAGCACCTCCAGTGTCGCGGCTAACACCCCGAGGGTCGCTACCAACACCTCTAGTGTCGTGCCCAGAAATGCAAGTGTCTTATCCCCCACCTCTAGTGTCGTGCCAACAACCGCGAGTGTCGCTCCCAGCACCTCCAGTGTCTTACCCAGCACTGCGAGTGTTGCTCCCATCACCTCCAATGTTGCGCCCAACACCGTGAGTGTCGCTCCCAGCACCACGCGTGTCGTGCCTAGCACCCCGAGTGTCGCCCCAAGGACATGCAGTGTCACTCCCAGCACCCCGAGTGTCAATCCCAGCACCTCCAGTGTTGCACCCAGCACCGCCAGTGTCGCACCCAGCACGTCTAGTGTCGTGCCTAGCCCCACCAGTGTCGCTCCCAGCACCTCCAGTGTCGCGACCAGCACCGCCAGTGTCGCTCCCAGCACATCCAGTGTCGCACCCAGCTCCGCTAGTGTCACTCCCAGCACCTCCAGTGTTGCGCCCAGCACCGCGAGTGTCTCTCCCAGCACCTCCAGTGTCGCTCCTAGCACCGCGAGTGTCTCTCCCGCCACCTCTAGTGTCGCGCCCAATACCCCAAGTGTTGCTCGTAGGACCTCCAGTGTCGCGCCCAGCACTGCTATTGTCACTCCATGTCCCTCCAGTGTCGCGCCCAGCAACGTGAGTGTCGCTCCCAGCACCCCGAGTGTCGCTCCTAGAACCTCTAGTGTCGCTCCCAGCACCCCGAGTGTCTCTCCAAGATCCTCCAGTGTTGCGCCCAGCACCATGAGGTTCGCTCTCAGCATCTTTAGTGTCACACCCAGTACCCCGAGTGTCACTACCATCAGCTCTAGTGTCGCGCCCAGCACCGCGAGTGTCGCTCCCAGCACCTCCAGAGTCGCGCCCTGCACCGCCAGTATCGCACCCAGCAAATCCAGTGTCACGCCCAGCATCGCGAGTGTCGTTCCCAGCGCTGCTAGTGTCCCGGCCAGCATCTCCTGTGTCACGCCCAGCACCGCGAGTGTCGCTCCCAGAACCTCGAATGCCGCACCCATCAATGCCAGTGTAGAACCCAGCACCTCCAATGTCACGCCCAAAACCGCAACTGTCGCTTCAGCACCTCCAGTGTCACGCCTTGCACCGCGAGTGTCGCTCCCAGCACCTTCAGTGTCCCGCCCAGCCCCGCGAGTGTCACTCCCAGCTCGTCCAGTGTTGCGCCCAGCACTTCCAGTGTCGCGCGCAGCACTGCCAGTATCGCTCCCAGCATATCCAGTGTTGTGCCTAGCACCGCCAGTGTCGCTCCTAACACCTCGAGTGTCACGCCCAGCACCGCAAGTCTCGCTCCCAGCACGTCCAGTGTCATGGCCAGCTCCGCGAGTCTCACTCCCAACAGCTCAAATGTCTCGCCCAGCACCCCGAGTGTCGCTCCTAGCACCATAAGTGTCATGCCTGGCACCTCGAGTGTCGCTCCTAGCACCTTGAGTGTCACACCCAGTACCCCGAGTGTCGCTCCTAGCACCTTCAATGTCGCACCCAGAACCTTCAGTGTCGTGCCAAGCACCGCGACTGTCGTTCCCAGCACCTCCATTGTCGCTCCCAGCACCGCGAGTGTCGCTCCCAGCACCTCCAGTGTCACGCCCAGCACCGCGAGTGTCGATCCCAGCACCTCCATTGTCGCGCCCAGCACCACGAGTGTCTCTCCCAGGACCTCTAGTGTCACGCCCAACACAACTATTCTCGCTCGCAGCACCTCCAGTGTCAGGCCCAGCACCGCGAGTGTCGCTTCCAGCACCTCCAGTAACACGCCCAGCACCCCGAGTGTCGCTCCCACCACATCTAGTGTCACGCACTGCACCCCGAGCGTTGCTCCCAGCACCTCTGGTTTTGCGCCCAGCAATGCCAGTATCGCACCCAGCACCTCCAGTGTTGCACCCTGCACCGCGAGTGTCGCTCCCAGCACCTCCAGTGTAGCATCCAGCACCGCTAGTGTCACTCCCAGCACCTCCAGTGTCGCGCCCAGCACCGCGAGTGTCACTCCCAACACCTCAAATCTCTCGCCCAGTACCCCGAGTGTCGCTCACAGCACCTCCAGTGCCGCACCCAGCAATGCTAGTGTCGCACCCAGCACCTCCAGTGTCGTGACAAACACTGCGAGTGCACCCCCAGGATCTCCAGTGTCCCGCTCCGGACCTCCAGTGTCGCTTCAAGCACCTCAAGTGTCATGCCCAGCACCCCGAGTGTCGCTCATAGCACCTCCAGTGTCGCTCCAGCACTGAAAGTGTCGCTCCCAACGCTTCCAGTGTTGCACCCAGCACCACGAGTGTCGATCCCAGCACCTCCAGTGTCGCGCCCAGCAACGCCAGTGTCGCACCCAGCAACTCCAGTGTTGTGCCCATCACTGCCAGTGTCGCTCCCAGCACCTCCAGTGTGTCATCCAGCACCGCTAGTGTCACGTACAGCACCCCGAGTGTCGCTCCCAGCACCTCCAGTGTCCCGACCATCAATGCAAGTGTCACACCAAGCACCTCCAGTGTTGCGCCCAGCACCGCGAGTGTCGCTCCCAACACCTCTAGTGTCGCGTCCAGCAACGCTAGTGTCGCTCCCAACACCTCCAATGTCGCACCCAGCACCCTGAGTGTCGCTCCTAGAACCTCCAGTGTCTCGCCCAGCAATGCTAGTGTTAATCCCAGCACCTCAAGTGTCACGCCCAACAACGTGAGTGCCGCTCCTAGCACTTCCAGTGTCGCGCCAAGCACCCCGAGTGTCGCTCCCAGCACCTCCAGTGTTGCGCCCAGCAACGCCAGTGTTGCACCCATCACCTCCAATGTTGCACCCAGCACCGCGAGTGGCGCTCCCAGGAAATCTAGTGTCATGCCCAACACTGCTACTGTCACTCCAAGAAACTCCAGTGTCGCGCCCAGCACCGTGAGTGTCGCTCCTAGCAACTCAAGTGCCGCGCCAAGCACCCCGAGTGTCACTCCCAGCACCTGTAGTATCACGCCATACACACAGAGTGTCACTGCCAGCACCTCCAGTGACACGCCAAGCACCCCGACTGTCGCTCCTAGCACCTCCAGTGTCACGCCGAACAACGCAAGTGTCGCACACAACACCTCCAGTGTCGCGCACAACACCGCGAGTGTCGCTCCCAGCACCTCAAGTGTCGCGTCGAGCATAGCAAGTGTCGCTCCCAGCACCTCATGTGTCGCACCAAGCAACGCGAGTGTTGCTCCAAGCACCTCAAGTGTCGCGCCAAGAACCCTGAGTGTCACTCCCAGCACCACCAGCGTCGCACCCAGCAACGCCCGTGTTGCACCCAGCAGCTCCAGTGATGCACCCAGCACAACGAGTGTCGATCCCAACACCTCAAGTGTCGTGCCCATCACCACGAGTGTCACTCCTAGTACCTCCAGTGTCGCGCCCACCACCTCGAGTGTTGCTCCCAGCACCTCCAATCTTGCACCCAGCACCTCAAGTGTCACTCCCAGCACCTCCAGTGTTGCGCCCAGCACCACGAGTGTCGCTCCTAGCAACTCCAGTGTCGCACCCAGCAGCGCGAGTGCCACTCGCAGCACCTCCAGTGTTGCGACCAACACCGCGAGTGTCGCTCCCAGCACCTCAAGTGTCTCGCCCAGCACCCCGAGTGTCACTCCCAGCAGCACCAGTGCCGCGGCAAGCAATACTAGTGTCGCACCCAGCACCTGTAGTGTCGCGCCAAGCACCGCGAGTGCTCCCCAAGGACCTCCAGTGTTGCACCCTGGACCTCCAGTGTCGCTCCCAGCACCTCTAGTGTCGCGCCCAGCACCCGAGTGTCACTCATAGCACCTCCAGTGTCACGGCCAGCACTGCTAACGTCACTCACATCACCTCTAGTTTCGCACCTAGTAATGCTAGTGTCGTACCCAGCACCTCCAGAGTTGTGCTATGCACCGCAAGTGTCACTCCGAGCACCTCCAGTGTATCGTCCAACGCCGCTAGTGTCACTCCCAGCACCTCCAGTGTTGTGTCCAGCACCGCGAGTGTCGCTCCCAACACCTCAAGTGTCTCGCCCAGCACCCCGAGTGTCGCTCCCAGCACCTCCAGTGCCACGCCCAGCAATGCCAGTGTCACACCCAGCAACTCCAGTGTTGTGCCCAGCACCGCCAGTG
>JAOVVI020013113.1:0-11978 GCA_028571085.2 Nepenthes alata | reverse complement strand
AATTGAATTACTTTTTAATACTTATCAAATTTTAAATATGTTTTTAAAAAAATTCAAAAGCTCTTGTAATAAAATTATAAATTATATTTTTAGAATAAATAATAAACATCCCTATTTGAGCAACATTGATAAGCATTTTTTAAAAAAAAAATTTAAGTAGTATAATATTTATTTATTTATTTTTATGTAAATTTATTCATATAAATAAACTTATGATATATCATGTCACTCAAATAATTTCCAAAAATACCTCAAAATATTCCTCATCCAAATTTTTAAGAATAAAAAGAAACAACTCGTGCAATAATCCTCCTAGCTCACGGTCTGACTTGACGCTCGTTTAGAGCATGGTCCGGACCCGTATGATATCCACTGGAGGGTTAATTGGACCGTCCGACTTCTCATCAAAGCAAATTCTCCCACTTACAAGTCACCTTCGTATAGCAACGACGATCGGGAACTGCCATATCGCTGCTGCCCAACTTTTCGCGGAGGTGGTGGATATGCAAGTTTTGACGGCATTGGTGGAGGTGCTGGTGTCACTCCTCTCACTCTTTGCATACTTTTCGGCCGGGAATTGTGCAGATAACTTAAACTCTCGTCGCCCTTCACAAAATACAAGTCTCTGTGGTCAGCTCATTCGTCCCTCGGGTTACCCTTGCTCCGAACACACGGTTCTCTCCCTCTCTGGCTTATTCTTCTTCTCTTGAAAATTAGTCGTTTGATGGATCAGAATTTCGCTGAGATAGTTGTGAAATTAAACGCCTAATTTTGGATTTGTAAAATATTACGTGCTGATAGGGCTAATTTTGCTCTTGTTAGTCTTAGTCGCGTAATTAGGAATTCGACGATCGTTTTCTTGCGATTATATGGTAGTTTCTGGTAGAAACACAGTGGCTGAAGCATACGACTATCATTATTAATTGATGGCTAAATTATTTTGAAATTTTGCGTTTATCCTGTATTTATTGGTCATATTAATGTGATATAACGTCTCTTCAGATTCAAACAAAGGACGGTCATCTGCTGGCTCTTCAACGCGTGCATTCTGCTTCTGCAAATTTAAGAGTCCGACCCGGACCTCCGGTTCTTCTTCAACATGGCCTCTTCATGGTATCTTCTCACCCTGCTCTACATTGACTCTGGTATATTATGTGCAGCAGAGAAAGTAATTAGTATCTGATCACACAATTGTCTTGTGTAACTAAAAAGAGCAAGAGTTCCTCTTTAGTCGTTCTGTTTTCATGATCTAAGAGAGCAATGGTAGAGTGAAGGAGGAGGGTGAAAAGGAAAAGGAGGAAAAATCATTTTGGATAAGGAAAGAGGTAATTTCAGTCCAGTAATACTAATAACTGCAATTCCTTTCCTTTCTTGGTCTTTATGAGTTCCAAAGGGCTTCTCGAGGTCTGTTTGGAACATGGAGAAAAAATATTAGCTTAGGAGAAGTTATTTTAAGAGCTTAGGACAAATTCTGTGGTTCTATACTTTAGTCAGTTCCTTTTTTCACTTGCTCTTTGTAAGATCAATTGAAGCTAAAATGTGCGCAATTTGGGGCTGCCGAACTTTGACTTTTGGGAACTTGAATTGCAGACACATGCCCTTGTTCGTAGCATCTTATCAAGCAGTAACATGTGTCATCTAATTCAACCCCACCCTCCCCCACCATAGAAGGAGAAAAGAAAAACTTGATCAATGCAAAAAATCAGTGGATTCCAGGAGGGTGTTGTCACTAAACATAGCTTTTTTAAAGTTGTGTTTTACTACTTTTTGTAAGATAAGTTCATCAAAGGTGTTATTTAAGGCTTCCTTGTTTCCACTAGTGCACTTGAACAAAAAAACTGCCCTTAGCCTTTCTGACCTACTTAGGCTTTCTAATTTTGATGTTTTCCATATACTCTTATGCATACAGGGAGGTGATGCATGGTTTTTGAATTCTGAGGAGCAATCATTGGGATTCATCCTCTCTGATCATGGTTTTGATGTATGGGTCGGTAATGTGCGTGGAACACGTTGGAGTCATGGGCATGTATCTCTATCAGAGAAAGACAAGGTACCCAACATATAAGCTGTGTTGTATGTAAACATCATGATACTATGTCTAATTAGAGTGACAGCCAAAATTGATATATATGATTGCATCAGGTTGGCGCTCCATAGAGGCATTTCCTTGTGTCATTGTCTCACTTATAACTTTGAAAGGTGAACCAAACCTTCAGAGAGAGAGGTGCTTGATAGAGAGATATATGTAGAATGCCCCTTCTAGCATGACATAGCTCATTGTCCATAACATGGACCGGTACCATCTGGTTTTGTGCCATGAACTGGCTAGTTTTTTTAATAGGCTTGTCTAGATGTAGTTTTTTCTGTAAAATGTTGTCTTGAGGGATTGACTCATATTGTTGGTTAACCAATAATAAGCTGCTTCACTATTTATCCCAATCCTGTATGGGGCATGTAGTTACCGTTTTCTTTTTGCAGGAGTATTGGGACTGGAGCTGGGAGGAATTGGCGCTTTATGACCTTGCAGAAATGATCAACTATGTTTATTCAACAACAAACTCCAAAATTTACTTGGTTGGGCATTCGCAGGTCAAATTTTCGGGTCAAATTTTCGTTTTCTAAGCTGCTTCCCAATTTTTCTGTGGTTATATACCCGTTTTTCTCTGCTTTTGTTAGCACTTTCTGTCTTCTACTCTTAACTTCTTCATGGGTGTAATTCTTTCTCACAGGGGACCATAATGGCTTTGGCTGCCTTCACTCAGCCAAACATTGTGAAAATGGTTGAAGCTGCCGCTCTTCTTTGCCCTATATCATATTTGGAACATGTTAGTGCTCACTTTGTTCTTCGCATGGTTAGCATGCATCTTGACCAGGTAATAGTGTTTCTTCTTTATCTACTTGTATTTTTAGATCTGGTTGTTATGACGAAATTTTTCATTCTTCACAGATCATCCTTACTATGGGTATCCATAAACTTGATTTAAGAAGGTATATCTTTATTGTATGTATCTGTTTGACTTAGATGTTTGAGGCTTATAAATTATAATATGTAAGAAAAGCAGTAAAATGCCATTTCTTTTGAATGCAGTGATGTGGGGGCTTACATTTTGGATTCCATATGTGATGGTCATCTAGATTGCAATAACTTGTTATCTTCCATAACTGGTAATTCTCTTTCCCAGCTGTCCTCCTCACCCCAAAACAAAGTTCCTAGAAAAATAAAAGATTAAAAAAAGCATCCATACTACATCTATGGCTCTCATCAGTGTAGTACTCTATGGATGCTCATTTCACCATTATGCATCTCCATGTGAAGTCAACCCTTCCCGTTGTCTCTCTTTCTGTGATTATCCTCTTATTCTCCATGTACTGTATTGCTACAGTATCTATCCTCAGGATTTTAAACTTCAGTTTCTTAGTGATCACATCTCACATTATATAGCATATGTTATAGAACTTAAAAACTCATTATTTATTTAACAATTCTTGCCAACCTTTTGCTTAGGTTGAAAGCTGTATTCTATATTCAATGAGATCAGACCTATTCAACAAGTATTTCTAAATACACCAAATGCCAAATAGCTGTCGAAAGGCACAAGTTTAATCTAGTTATAAGTGAATATTCATAGTTTTGCAGTCTTGTACAATTATTAAAGTTTGAAGATGTAATGTATGGACTTAACATGCACAAGGAGCCTGTGGGTAATATTGCCATACAAGAATTAGAATATGATATTTACCTAAAAAAATTACAAGAGATATGTTTGAAGTGATTTGGTTATGTACAATGAAGACCACATAATGCACCTATTTGGAGATGTGAGAGTTTGGAAGAGGCTCCTTATAGAAAAAGCTCATTACAGGAAAGGCTTCTATAGGAAAGTCAGGCGGAGACGAAAATGTAGTCTAAAGAAAACCATCAGGTACATGATCTTATATATTTGGACTTAATATCAGACACTGTCTATAATAGGTTGAATGGATGGTAAAAAATCTATGTAGTCGACCCCACTTAGTGGAAAAAGGAATAGCTTGGTTAAGTTTGAATTTTTGTTACTATTGTGCTACCTATTGACATCTTGTTTCTAATTGATTCATGTTTTGTCAACTCTTTAAAAAAGCAATTTGATCATCTTGCAGGAAAGAATTGTTGCTTTAACAACTCACGAGTTGATTTCTACCTTGACATTGAACCTCACCCATCATCCTCAAAAAATCTTAATCACCTTTTCCAGAGTAAGTGTTCTACAAATACTTTATAGCTTATTGAGCTTTAGGATGCACTTGGATCGCTAAATTCCTGTTTATACTTCAAGAAGCATCCTTTATGGTTTTCCCTTTTCCCTGGGCATGAAATCTTAAATGCGATTAACTCTTCTGTTTTTCCTTGCATGAATGCCAGACATAGCTGTGATTTAGAGTAAAGCTGTCTCCAATCTTCCAACCATTCTGATTAAAGGATTCGCTTATATTTTCTTGGTGGTGCCCCAATGTTGAGAACTTGAGCATCCTATATGAAATGTGGTGAATTTAGGCTGAAAACCTGTCTTTCTTCGTTGCCTACTCAATCTGTTACTTTATCCATATGTTTTATACTTCTAATAGATTCACATGTTGAACCTATGTACACTGAATGATCTTTGTAAATTGCAGAAATTCAAAAACAAGATTTGGAATTGCAACCACATGGGAGGGGATGGGATCAACTTAACCATCTGTGTGAATAAGGTCCTGGCCTTCAGAAAAATCCTAGAAACATAGATTTCTTGAAAATAGATAAGGTATATGAAGAAATAGGACCTTTATTGTAGTTTTCAATTAAAGAAATAATACAGGAGGAGAAATCACCAGAAATATTTTCCAAAAGATGGAGTACATTGTGAACGGATAGACGAGGAATGGAAGTTGGAAAACGATGGATCAGCAGAGTAGAAATTGATCATGAATCATTTGGCATTCAGGTTTAGATAATTTTCAAATGTTCTCAATCCGGAGGGACCGTACAATGTGTAGTCACGATAACCCAGACTTTAGTATCTTGTTACTAATGGATTGTGGTCATATCTTTCAAAGATGCTTCTGCTAATCTCAGTAACGGTTCTAAGTTGCTTTGTTGTTATTGGTCCAGAAGGAGAGGGAATTGTGGCATCAGCCACTATTGTACAGCAGTTGGATGATCACGCTTTCAGTGATCGTTATGAATCCATGATTATCATATTGCATAATTGCTCCATTGGAGAGTTGGCCATCAATGTTTATTGTTGTATTCTCCCCCTTTCCAGTGCTCTTCTGCATTCTCTTACCATCCTGTTCCCTTGTTTGCAGTGATCCGTAAAGGCACTTTTGCCAGATATGACTATGGGATTTGGAAGAATTTGAAGAAATATGGGTCCTTAAAGCCGCCAGCATTTGATCTTACCTACGTACCAAAGACATTGCCCATATGGATGGCTTATGGGGGAAATGATGCATTGGCTGATGTGATGGATGTGCAGCACACTCTCAAAGAATTGCAATGCAAGCCAGAGTTGCTTTATGTAGAGAACTATGGCCATGTTGACTTCCTGTTGAGTGTAAAAGCAAAGGAAGATATATATGATCAGATGATTGGATTCTTCAAATCGTTTGGGAATTCTAGTTCTTTGTGATAGGTTCCTGCTCCATGGGATTGATTTCGTGTATTTTACTACAAGCATATTCTATGTAGTTCATCTCGAACTCCTGATTTTAAAGGAAATGGAAATGGCTGAACGAAGAAGGTAAATTATTTGGCTTCCTGTTTCCTTAATTTCTTAGTTGCCAAGAGGATAACTGGACTATGCAATGGTTATAGATGCTTATGCTGACGATTTGAGGGTTGTCTTTCCATCGTTCTGGTGGCTCCTATGTCTTAGTTACAGGATTGGTGGATGCTTCAATGAAACAAGTTCTCTTTTGCTCCGGCCTCCTCCTGGGTATCCCAAAACTAATATACTGCCAGCCCTCTCCCTACGCTTGCAAGGAAGTTGGTTGCTGTAGCGGCCAGACCACTAGTTTCAGGGACTTAGTAGAGGTGAGATCTATGTACTGTTATTCTAGCTCTGGTGCTCAATAGCTTCTTTAAATGTTCCTGTGGATACTTTCTATAGAAAATTATCGTATATCCACTCTTCTGCTAGTTAAACATTTGTATCTCTGTCACACGTGTCTGTCTTCTATAAATATGCAAGTTCTAATCAATGTTCTCTTAATTTAGACATTAGTGGGCCTATTTCATTATTTCTCATCAATCAAATTACAGCATTGTAGAGTTTTGCAAAAAGAACGGGAATTGGCAAGGAAAGAAATTTAGCTATGGTCTTTAGGCTTTAGCCCTGTGGTTGGGCAAATCTTTCCATTCCCCTTTTATGCCTGTGTCTTGCTGAGATGGAATCACCTGTAGCAAAAAGTGTTCAGGATCCTCGTATAGAAGTTCTGCTGATTTCTATGGATGCCCATCTATTCTATTAATAAAAAAATATAGATTTTTTTTGTTAAATGTGAGAATATGCATTTTTTATTAGTTGGTTAAAACAATTTACGATACAATAAATTTGATATATTAAATAACTTTTTAATGTTTCTTATAGTCTGATTAAATGTCACACTACTTCCTAGCACGTCAAATCAATTGATGTAACTTTTTTAACACTTGGGTCAATGAAGATTTTCCCGTTTCTTTTTCTCTGTCTCTCTCTCTTTCATTTTTAATGGCTGAAGCAACAGGTGCTTGTTGGACTGACAGAAATTGGGCCCGAAATGGGCTGGGCTGCAATGGTCAGAGGCCCAACAGGGGTGGGGAGAAGCAGGTCCAAGTTGGATTACTTTATTGTTGAACCAAATCTGTTGGTTGCACAGTCGATCAAAAAACAAGAGCCAGACTGAAATATTCTACAGTTAAATAGCTCAGTAACAATAAATAAATAAATAAATGGGTTTTTACCATCCAGATCCAGCCAACCTCCGATTCTACACCTGCTACCTTCATTTTGAATGCTCTTTTCATCAAAATCACAATTTGCTAACTAAAATAGCTAAGAAACGAATAAGTTGTAGAGCAATTTTTAATCTCCCTTTCTGCTTATCTCCCCTGCCTTCATTCTCCTATCTCTAAAAGGTCTAGCCACTAGTTATGCAATTCCAGTCCTTGATTGAGGACTGATCGATAATTTGATTTTTCTGTTCCCCATGAGCTTCATAACAGTGTTTCCAGCACTCTCATCGTCCACACACATTCCTTTAGCTGTGATCTTCGACGCGTAGCCTCTCACCTCTGTCCTGATAGTTTCCTGCATCACTGCCATCAACCCCGGATTGAAAGACATTATTTCCCTTGCACTCTCGGCACTTCTGAACTCAGCTGTATGACCAAGTCCTGCGAAAGTATTTTTATTTTATCGAATTTTGATTACTCTCTTATGGATACCACAATAAATAAATAGGTATTCGGAAAACGTGTAATGTTTGTCCGAGAATTACTGAAAGTCGATCGAGGGTCATTCAAGCAGTAAAAAATGCTGAAGGATCGCTTGATATTTTTACGAGAATCAGTCGAAGGTTAGCAGAGTAGCACATGATAGACGCCTAATTTGTTGGGTTTGGTCATTTTCTTATGGGTAACTCAACAAACGGATTTGTCATCGGAAGATTCGCATAGGGTTTGTGGCAAATGACTGGTCGGGCAAGTAAGAGGTTGGTCAATAAAAGGTTGACCGACTGAGAGAAGAATTCGGTCAACATCCTGTTAATCGATTGAGAAATGTTGCAGCAAAATGGCTGGTTGTGCTGAAAATGCCGGTTTAATTTTTACCGGTTTGGAATTCTGGTATGGTTTACCGGTTTAGAATTTCAGTATGGATTACCGGTTTGGAATTCCGGTGTGGATTTACTGATCTGGAATGACCGGTATGTTTTTGGCCGGTTTGCTTTACCGGTATGCGTTTGACTGGTTTGCTTTACCTAGAATGGATGAAATTTCTAGAATGGTTGAAAATTCCGGAATGGATAGAATTTTTGGAATGTAGATGGCTAGGAATGAAATTGGCCGGTATGAAATTTTTGAAATGAAAATTTCAGAATGCAGTTAGCCAATTTGAAGTATTAAGGATCGATGACTCTAAAGGAAAGGCCCGAGTAGGTGCAAGTTTTTTAGAGTGTGCAAGAGTATGAGAGATAAGTGTGAGTAAAAGATTACAAAAAAGTAAGGAGGGGAATTTACTCTTACTTTCTGTTCTTCAAAGAGTTTTTTGTAACCATTTTTGATAGTGTGAATCTTTATGGACTAATTATCCCGTGATTTTTTTCTCTTATTCAGAAGAGAATTTTTCACGTAAAATTATGTGTTTTTATTTTTCTCTTATCTCTCTACTTATCATTTGTCATTTTTCTTCATGCTTCTTGGCTAACTGACCGACCGTCTTTCCCAATAAGTGGTAGTAGAGCGAGGTTATAAACCTTGGATTTGATGGCGTTGTTGTTGAAGAATGTGCCGTTTAGTATGGAGTAGTTCAATTGGCAAAATAATTTCATTTTTGGGCAGGAAATGGTAAAGAATATTTTGTCCCAAGAAGGAGCGGTAAAAACACTACGGAGGAAGGAAGACAGGCCGAAAAATATGATGAATGATGAGTGGCAAGACAGAAAGGATATTGCTAACTGCACGATTAAGTTGTGTCTTGCGGATAACACTCTCTAAGAGGTCATTGGCTTGTCGGACCCAGTAGAGGTTTGGGAGAAGCTTGAAAGCCAATATAAGTCCAAGTCTTGGACGACGAGGCTGCATATGAAAAAGCAGTTTTGTGGCCTGTGCCTATCGGAATGAGGGAGTTTTGAGAGGTACTTGGACGAGTTCAATCGGATCATGACGCAGATATCAACCATTGATGAGAAGATCAATGAGGTAGACAAAGCATTGGTGTTGTTGGCATTCTTGTCGGCCTCGTACGATCACATTGTCACAACGCTGTTGTTTGGGAAGAACACGCTTATTCTGGATAAGGTCATAACTTTCCTGCTTATTAATGAGTGAAGGCAGAGGGAAACAGGTGAGGTCTCAAGCTCTAAGCCAAGTCTGCTTGTGGTGACCAGCAGTCAGGAACGAGGGAAATTGAGGGAACGAGGCGGAGATGGAAAATTAGAGAGGAGCAACAGCCGGTTCAAGCCTTGGGAGAGGATGTGCTTTCATTGTGGCAAGAAAGGCCACATAAAGTGGGATTACCTAGAAAGGAAGTAGGAGAAGGAGGGCAGAGGCGATTGTCAGGAGAGACGAGATCATGATGATGATGATCGGAATACTATCGCCTTCTGCGGAGGCCTTCTGGTTGTCCACCTAGGTGAAGGATAGAGGCTACCGAGCCAGGATACGAGTTGGGTGATGGATAGTTGTATCTCACACCATGTGACATCGAGGAAGTCCTACTTCATGAGTTATACGCCTGTAGGCCACGGGGTTTTGAAGATGGGTAATGATGCCTCGTTAAGGGTTATTAGTGTCGGAGATGTTTACTTGAAGACAAGCAATGAGAATAAGCTACTGTTGAAAGACGTGCGACATGCCCCAAATTTGAGGTTAAATATGATTTCAATCGCGAAGCTTGATGAAGATGGCTTCAGGATAACGTTTGGAGATGGCCAATGAAAACTCACCAAAGGCGCCTCAATTTTGGCAAGGGGAAGAAGGATATCAGAGCGGTACCTGATGAAGGCTTGTGTTACTAAGGAAGATGTCAAGGTGACCAATAGGGGTATTGGTCAATGTGGTAGGAGGAGGTGGCAATGATGGAGTATAAGGGAAAGTGATTCTACCACAGAAAATGAGCTGAAGGGGAGTGAAATTACTCCAAGATCAGTTGAGCGGAAGAAGGTATCATTCATACTTGCGGAAGCTGATGCTGAAATCCCAGTTGAGGGGAAGTTGCCGAAAGGTAGGAGATAACAGTCGACGAAAAAATGCGAAGTTTTCCCCCAAAAGGTCGTGAGAGGGAAGTTTGTTGGGTTTAGTCACTCTCTTGTGGGTAACTCAACAAACAGGTTTGTCATCGGAAGATTCACACAAGATTTGTAGCAAATGACCGGTCGAGCAAGTAAGAAGCCGGTCAACATATTGTTGACCGGCTGAGAAATGTTGCAGCAAAATGGCCTATTGCGCTAAAAACGTCGATTTGGTTTTTACTGGTTTGAAATTCCGATATGGTTTACCAATTTGGAATTTTGGTATGGATTACCGGTTTGAAATTCTGGTATGGAATTCCGATGTAGATTTATCGGTATAGAATTACCGGTATGCTTTTGGGTGGTATGCTTTTACCGGTATGCTTTTGTCCGGTTTGCTTTACTGGTATGCTTTTGGCCGGTTTGTTACTTGGAATTGATGGGATTTTTGGAATGGTTGGAAATTTCGGAATGGATAGAATATTCGGAATGTAGATGGTCAGAAATGAAATTGGCCGGTATGAAATTTTTAGAATAAAAATTCCGGAATGTAGTTGGCCGGTTTGAATTGTTAAGGACTGAGAATTCTAAAGTAAGGCCCGAGCGGGTGCAAGTTTTTGAAAGTATGCAAGAACTTGAGAGATAAGTGTGAGTGAAAAAATATAAAAAAATAAAGAGTAAATTTACTCTTGCTCTTTGTTCTTCAAAGAATTTTTTATAACCATTTTTTATAGTGTGAGTTTTTATGAGTTAAGTATCCCATAATTTTTTTCTCTTATCTCTTTGCTTGTTATCCGTTATTTTTCTTCACACTTAGCTAATTGACCGATTGCCTTTCTCAACATAATTTACGCCGGTATGTCGATTCCATGCAATAAAAAATTATTATTAGCCTTTGTGCCTGTGGTTGAATAAAAAATTATCCAGTTTTTTATTTTAATTTTCATACAATAAATTTATATTCTAATTTTAAATATTTTAAAATGCTCTATTTATTTTGTTTTTTAATTTTCAATCCTGTGCATTACAAACTAAAAATAAAAGTTTAAAATTAACTCTCTGATATTGAAATCGGTAAAACTAACCAAACTAGAATATCTGAGGCTTGGTGTTCCAAGACCTGAGACTGTTCTAACGAATATATTATCTGAATGACAGATTTTTAACCTCTTAACACATGGGTTTAAGCATCTCAGAATTTATATCTGAGAAAATGTTTCAGATATAATTAATTTCGTATTCATAGAGATGTCTTTATAACCTGTCTCAAATCAATTGAGTAACTTTACATGGAACAACTGATTTCTCTCTTTTGATAAGTTATGATAAATTATTTAATAAGCTGTTAGCTTTTGCCGAGTTAATGCCACTAGATCGTTTCTGTTCTGTTCTGAACGGTTTTGGGGGCCGCCCTTGAACAATTGTCGCATCTATGATTGTATACAAAATGAGTTGTTTTTGATAAAGTTGTAGCTGATACATCCTTTCTCTAGCCGCGATTATAGGGTCCGTTTAGCACATTGTGACAATTGGCGGATTGTGACAATCAATTGTGTTGGAGTCATTTTTTTAATTGGCATATTCCGTGATTATATGTACTATTGTATTGATGTTGGGTTATGGGTTATCGAGATATAGTATAAACACATATCCGTTGCTGTCCGTTCCGTCTTCCAGAGATACCGCGCCTGCCGTGTGCTCT
Organism: Nepenthes alata; assembly: GCA_028571085.2. NCBI lineage: Eukaryota > Viridiplantae > Streptophyta > Magnoliopsida > Caryophyllales > Nepenthaceae > Nepenthes > Nepenthes alata. The sequence goes on along the minus strand of JAOVVI020013113.1, from coordinate 328 downwards.
CCAATCACTCGAGCCCGTTCGAAGCTCCGCGCCTTCCGTGCGCTCGCTACCCGCTCGACCCTAAAATCCAGAATGGTCATCGCTCGCTGTGCGCCGCCCCCGTACTCGAGCCCAAAATCCAAAATGGTCCCCACCCTCCATGCACCCGCCGCGAGCTCAAGCGCACGTAGGGTTTCTCCGAAAACCCTCCGTGCACCCGCCGCGCACTTGAGCTGCGCTAATTGATATTAGCGTATCAATTAAATTATATATTTAATTAAAATTAAATATTGAAAAAGCACTTTTTGGTGCTTACGTGAACAATCAAGTTTCGACCATGTAAAAATTA
>JAOVVI020013112.1:0-11978 GCA_028571085.2 Nepenthes alata | reverse complement strand
TGTTAGTCCCAATTTAAGTGCAACCAAACGATGGAATAATAATTCCACCAAGAATAAGGAGGGAATAGAATTTCTATTCCCTCCAACCAAACATGGGGTAGGAGAAATATAAAACCAGTTAGAGTTTCCATTATCAAATTTAAACATTGGTCTAATGGCTATAGGAGATATGAAATGCATTTGTTGAAGAAAATACATACATAAAGCTACAATATACTTCACAACATTCACTTTAAGCAAGGCAAACAATATACCCAACACTTTTAGTAGGGCCACTAATTTCAGAGCAAGTGAAAAACGGACACCTGCCTTCAAAGAGGTGTCATAAATGGTGATATAGTTGGCTAGTCGGGCACTATCATCTCATAACTTGAAAGAATTTCGTACAACCACTGTAACTCTGATAAATTATGAGTAAAAATATGTGGTGTATTAAATACTCTCATTAGCCATCAAGGAAGTGGGCGGTTTGGATGTAGCGAGGTGGGCCACTTAATATAGGCACGCCCCCTCTTAACCGGCACTTGGCCCAAGAACTGGCCAGGTGCCACCCCTCTCAACTGGCACTTGGTTCATGCCTGGTGCCAGGTGCCCCGACATCGAGACCAACACATGTGCCAGGTGTCAGCCCTTGTCGCCGAGCTCAGCAATGCCGGTCGGCTCTCGACCAACCCCAGGTCTACCACCACAGTAGGCCAACCTTGGATCCCAATGATTATCCCAACTCTGTGGGTCCTAGTTGATATGAACACCCATTTGGATGAACGAAAAGTTTAGATGAATAATAAAAGCAAAGAGTTTGGATGAACTCAGCATTTGGATGAATTATAAGAACGAACCGTTTGGATGAGCGAAGAATTCGGATGAATTAATCATTCAAATGAACCATAAGAACAAATTATTCAGATGAGTGGATGAATTAAGAGTTCAGGTTAACAAACCAGGGAATGAATGAACTATGAGTCAGGATAAATCAATAGCTTCTAAGGCCAAGGTTTGGACTTAGAAGCTAAAGGGGCTAGTGTTGGGAGCTAGTACGATGGGTTAGTCCAAACTAACTAACTAAGGAAACCCAAGTCAATAGCCCACTCAAATAACATGATCAAGCCTAATGTACAAGATCTAGCCTAAATATACGGGCCCAGCTCACTGGAGATTAAAAATTATCTTGACATGACAAATAATTACAATTGTAAACCGAAATTGAATCGTACTAACTAGAATTGTGCCATCCTAATTCTGAAAAAGTTGCCAAGGCTTGAATGCTACCGCTTGAAAATGAGTGGCCCTAAAAGCCACCTAGAGGTTAGATCTGACAATTGCAGGTTCAGCTAATGATTATGACTCGAGCGACACCAAGCTTGGGTTCCCACCTAGAGTGTCAGGTAGGCGTGTCAGGTGCGAACTACTAGTACTTAGAGATCAATGCAATATTTCATGCTCCAAACATATATTTAATCAAAACAAGCCACAAATGCAGGCATGCATATGAATGATAGTTCTCCTAAAGAGGCTCTCTTTGCTCACAAAAGGGAGAGGACTTCTTGAGTTGAGCAAGGAAAAAAGGAGGCATTAAACTATTAAACGATAAAGAATTTTCTCTCAAAATTCTACTAAACACTTAAGGCAGATGGCTTACCACAAGGAATATCCTTCAATGATGGTTCTTCTCCTTCTCAACTAGTCACCAAAACACTAATTCAAGATTTCGGATCATACTCGGACATAGGTCATTAAAGGATTTGGGTCAAATCAATTTTTCATGTACGCATCGTTAGTACCGTCCTTGAAAACGTTTTGCAAATGTCCCGTTAAGTCTCATACACACACAAAAGTATAAAAAATGGAGGATAAGTGTTTATAGGGTCAAGTTTATAAAAGCAAGATTGCGTTACCTGATAGCCAGACACCCGACATGTATAACCCACCTTATGACTTGACCCAAACTCTAAATCGGGTAGCCGCCCAGATGGGCGAATTGATTGGCATGATAAAAATGCCATCTGAAAAGGTAGGTGGCCAAGAGAGACAAGAGAGCTCTCCACTTTGCAGTGCTGAGAACCATTGTCGACTTTCTGGTTCTTGCACATAGCATTGCCGCCACCAGCGTCCAAGCCTGATGCACCATCACATTGGTCAATCACCGACCCCGCCCATAACCCGGTTCATGCCAGCTGTGCATGCTCAGTTCACCACTTGCGTTGGCATTGGACCTATGGCCAGTAGGCGCCTTGCTGGGTGATGTTGCCCACCACCAATATTGAAGTCTCACATGCAGCAACCCTCGTGTCTGTACCAGTGTGCAGGCTAATACCATTCCAGACGTGTCCAGACCAGGTATAACACTGATCACCGCTGACTCACTTTGCTCTTTGCCAGACAACCAGGTCCGTGCCTGTATCAGGTCTGCCATTTGTGACCGCCACACAAGTATCAGATACAGTGCCGGCCAAAATCGTCATCGGAGGCCATCTCCTCGCTGGACAACCAGGTCTATGCCGGATGGGGCAGCTATGTCTGCAACAGTTCTGCCACTTGCGGCTGCCACGCATGGCCCTGATTGTTTTTGGCCACCGCCACCGCCGAATGGCACAGTCGCACTCAACTCCTTGTCAAACAAGCAGGTCTGGTGCCAGATGGCAATGTTGTGTTTATGCCAGATCTACTGCCTGCGGCTGTCATGTCTGTATCAGATCCAACGATGAATGACACCACTGTGCTTGGCACTACCGTGGTTGGCACCTTGCCGCACCACCAGGTCAGGCGTCAGCACCTGATAACACTGACGAGCCCTGTCAGGTCCGCTGCTGCAGTTGTCACATCCGCCATAGATCTAATGTAGGCCGACCCCACCACTCTTGTTATATTTCTGGACCACCAGGTCCGCCGTCAATCAAACACCACATCATTTGCCAAACTAGTGGGATGCTTCTGTCTAGAGCCCTGAGCAAGCTACCCTGGCCGGGCCACACCCGTCTAGCTAGGGGAAGGGCCCTTGCTAACTGGTAGGGGCCACCTCCCTTGGCAGGGGCAGGGCAAGGGGTGCCCTCATCTAGAGGCATACCCGATGATATAGCCGAGATCCAATATGGCATATCCTGGCAAAGCCTATCGCTGTGAAATTGGCACCACTAGACATGGCCTAGCCATTTGGGTGCTACAGCCCAATCACGATGTCATGCCCAAATGCACACTGCTTGGATGCCATAGCCCAACTAATCCATTCATACTGGAGCTGGGCTATAACTCTCTTGACACACAATGCACAAAAACAGCCACCCGGGTGGGTAGCCCACTCTAAAGCATACCTTGAAAAAAGTACAAGGCAAGCACACCAAAAATTTTAGGGCTACGAATATGCACCGGGACAGATCTGCGGAAATCTGGCTAGAACTGATGTAGCCACCATGTCACTGTGAAAAGAAGTACCATAGATGCTATGAAAACTGGTGAAATAACCCTAATGGAGGTTAAAAGATCGATGGGATATTTCAAAACACATCCCATGGTGTACCAAAACTCATGGCGTAATTCTTCAACTAAAAAAATCGAAAGCCTAACTGGGTGTTGAGAAAGGCCTAAGCAACCACTCGCGGCCCCCTCTTGGTGGTCGCATGCAAGAACCCTAGTAGGGAGGCCGAGTCCTTAAAGCCCACCCATGGATCCGATTAGGCGCCACCCGAGTCCAGTAGGTCCAAAATCAATGCAGGCCAAGTGCCACCCGTGGTCTAACCAAGCACCGCTCTAGGCTCAGGATCACGCCACTCTCGAATTGACTAGGTGTTGGTGCACTAGTTGGACATACATGACAACTAAAATGGCATCCCTACTCAAATTATCTTGGATACAGGTAAAACTCATAACTATCGTATATGGAAAAAAACTAGTGGTTTATACGTCAAATTCCATGAACGTCAAAACCCCTCTCATCTAAGGGAATGACCCAAAGCCCAAAGCTAAGCATGCGGTCATTGATATTGAAACATGGAGGCAAATGCCATAGCTTAAGCGCATCAAACCTAGAAAGGTAGGGTAACACACCTTTTTTTGGGTAAATAGGGTAACACACTTACCTAGGAAGCCAAACAAGTCCATATTAGGAAATAGGCCATAGTGTGGTTGACCCTAAGTTGGGTGTTTAATAAGTTTAACAACCCTGTACATGGATCACCACCATGGAAGCTATATTCCAATGCAATAATCACACGCCTACTTGGATTGGTCTACGCAAATGCCACCATGATCCTCAGATTGAGGATTGGATAAGCCTTGAAGATCACCCAGATGTGACAAGATCATTAATCTATCCATGGGATTATGACTTCAAAGCATCCCTTAAATCTCCACGGATGCAAAGGGTCATCAAGATCTTAGGGAAAAACTTGCTAGAGTGCAGAAGACTACAATCTCTTCTAAAGGCCAATTACTTTTAGCAAAAACACACTAGGCCATAATCGCCCCTAAGCAGAGATAGCCAGATGACTTAACTAGGGGGCTCAGATGATTTCCAAAAATCCAAGCTCAAAAACCATAGACCCATAACTCTCTCAGATGGAAACGAAGGTTTGAATTCCTTCTCACAGGACATGAGAAAGGGTAGTAACCAACTTACACGATTATGAAAACGATCCTTAGTTTGAGACTTGGATAAACTTGCGAAGGCCTGCGCAAATATAAAAAGATCATGAAACAATTTAGGAAGCGACGGTTGGTTGAAAAGCTGCCAAGAGTCCTACAGGGATAAAAAATCGATAGGAGGCCACAGTGCCCCTATGCGGGCTAAGCCTTATCCTATACATCTCCTTCGATGACTGCATAGTCTAATAAGGATGCAATTGCTAATTATCCCCCAAAGTATAAGCCTCGATTTCATGACTACTGCAGCTGACAGCAGTGACCCGCAGCCCTGGTGTGGTAGTGTTGGGCATCCGCCCAACCACTCTCCCCCTCTCTCCTATTTTTGGCTCCTCCCCTTTTCTTTCTCTCTTGGTATCCTCTAGATAAATGAGGGCTTGACTCCTGATTGGCGAGTGACTCTGGAGGGTAACACAGGCATCCACATGGCCTAGCCAAAGGTGCACAGGTGGGCACCTCCGATTGGCCCAGTTATTCTTGGGTTGTCAATTGTTCATTCATCCATCATGGTCCTTAATTTTCTCCCATCAATGTTGTTTATTTTTCCTCATCTAGATCAGTTATTGTGGGTTCACTTTACTAGGACATAACACTAGCCCGCCAGCCTTTGAGACTAATTTGGGCATGGAGGCTATTATTTTTATTTGGTTACAAGTCCACTTCTTTTATTAGTGAACATATGTCTTATATTCCTTGTTTTACTTCCACATAAGATTTGGAGGAGCTGCGATAGAGGTACGGTAGCTTGCAAAGTATGACATGGTAATTTTTTTTGCCAAATAAGAAGGCATCCACCTGTCCAATTGGTTGCATAAGTGTCCTCATGGCTCATTTGAAGGTAGGTATCCACTCTCCATTGCCTCAGGAGTTGGAGTCCATCTTGACCGCCTTAGGCCTTCACTTTCCGCTCTTATATTGGCCTTCTTGGGGAGGCTCGCATCTTCCTAAAGGAGAGTATGTTTATGTTATTTACTTATACCCAGGTGCCTGGCTCTTGTGGTCGTGAAACCGAGGCTTATACTCCAAGGATGACTAGCTCCGTTATCATTATTAGACTATCCAGTCAACGAATGATACGTGCAGATAAGGCTTGGCCAGCATATGGGGCATTGTGGCCTCCTGGCAATTCTTTATTTCTGCAGGACTCTTGACAACTTTTCGACTAATTATCGCTTCCTAAATCGTTCCATGATCTTTTCACATTTGCGCGGATCTTCCCAGGTTTATCTAAGCCTCAACTTAAGGATCATTTTTCATATTAGCGTAGATTGGCTATTGTCCTTTTTCATGTCATATGAGAAGGGATTCAAATTAACATTCGCATTCGAGAAAGTTCTAGGCCTATGGCATCTTGAGTTTGGATTTTTAGAACTCATCTGAGCCCCCTAACTAAGTCATATGACTGTCTTGGTTTAAGATGACTATGGCCTTGTGCATTTTGGCTGAAAGTACTTAGCCATAATCACCCCTAAGCGAAGACATCAGATGACTTAATTAGAGAGTTTGAATGAGTTCCAAAAAGTCAAATTCAAGAAGCCCAAACCAGATTTAAGGTTTGAATAAGCCTAGTACAGATCTAAGGTCCAGATAGACCGATAACAAATATAAGATCTGGATAGGTCCAAAAGATATTGGGCACAGATGGTAAGACCCTCTTAACTTCTAAATAACCACGTGACCTAAATAGGCTTGAACCTCTCCACTTGACATACTATGCCCAGTAAATTTTCTCCCTAACTATACTAACACTTTCTATTTATTCCATCTATTATTCAAAATATTTTTACTAACTTTAGTGTCAAAAAAGTCCCTGAGAGAATCTTTCCGTGGTTCTTTTCATGTCTTATTTTTGTTTATGGCATGCAGAAAATCGGTTTAAGGCTTCAAATTACGCTTAGATATCGGCCGTCAAAAGGGTTCTGGTCAAATCAATTTTCTGGGTACACATCAAAGCTTATGAAATATGAAGCTCGAATACGTTTGCTTCGTAAGTAAAAGGATGAGCATCCTTAGTCTAACTTTCTAGATGACACAGCCTGTAGTGCTTTTGCTTCATATACACCCCATACACAAAGCTAGTTTCCATTTTTGGCACCTATGACAAAGTTGTTAAAAACATATTAGCTGATTCAAAGCTTCCCAAACATATTATCATAGTCCCATGTGTCAAATATTTAATAATTTATTGAAATGATTAAAGATTAAAATCTTGTATGATTATATTATATTTTATTTTATTAAAAAATTATTTCTTTAATTAGTCCGATCTTTAATTAAAAGAAGAGCATTTATGTAATTAGAAAATTGGTCTTCTATCTACCCTATAAATAACATAATTAGTCACTGTGATTATGTGGATACAGGAGGCATTTTTTTTAATAATCTAGGGGAAGTTTTGTCGAGCAATTTTCAAAATTTTAAATTAAAAGAAGTTTTGCTTAACTTCCCAAGCAACATTATGATTAAGCCCTCCTAAAAAAATTGAACACTAACTTCTTCATAAAATTTTTGCAACTCTCATAAAGATATAAATATAGTGGTGAAGAGAGAGAAACCGGTTCCAAGTTCTTTAAGAAAAGAACATCAATTATAGATTCAGGTGTGTCATGATATTTAATTATATATTTTAAATTGTGAAATAACGTAATAATTCGATGATTAGTGGAATGATTTTATCTCATAAAGTTTCACAAAATAAGTTTGCTTCATAAGTAAAAAAGATGAGCACCCATAGTTTAACTTTCTAGATGACCTAGTCCATAGAGCTTTTGCTTCATATACACCCCATGGGCCCATACACAGTTTCCCTTTTTGGCACCCTATGACAGAGTTATTACATACAGATAACCAATTCAAACCATCAAAGTAATCCACCCACTGCTTGTTACACTACATAAATACAAAAGAGCTAAAAAAGTACCATTAGCTGAGTTCAACCTTAATTTCAGTGCCTGTTTTAAATGCATAAGAAGTCAGAAATAACCAATCCTTGGGAGCAAGGATGCAGCTAGAAATTCTGAAGAACAAACGTGGACTTTTATTCTGCTCACATGATCCACATTCATCAATATGAATCAAGATAATCCAAGTGAATACCAAAAATAAATAAAAAAGAACTATAAAATGATCACTCACTAGCAAATAGAGTTCAATCAACCAATTATTTTTCAATATCCATTTTACACTGCTGAACTGCTATCCCTCAATCCACGGGATAAGCAATCAAAATCCATTAGTGGATAAAAAGTTGTAATAACTTTGGTATGTTAGGCTTCAACGATGAAACAATAAAGCAGTAAGGAAAAGAAAATCATTAAATAGTTGAATACTAAGATGATAAGCCAAGACAAACTCATGCCATGTGACAATTAGAATCACAGCCTCCAATAAAAAGTTTAGGCAGGTGAACTTCTGTAGAGAAACCAACTAACATGCAAATACAAGAAAAAAAAATGCATGCTACATGACAATTGGGACCAGAATACTGAAGGCATATCAAGAGAGGCACTAGAAGCTGCAACTGATTAGATTGAAACATAATTTTCAAATTAAAAAATATTAGTAGGGTTTTTAGAAAGACATACCTAAACATGCAACAAGATATCTCCCAAAGCAGTACATGGCAAAAGATTCATAGCAATCACGGAGTATTTCAATATCAACACTTATTGATGGGTGCGCCAACGAAACAAACTGCTAGAATATACACAGATTAGTATAGGTCTCTGCCACGCAGCAGGTGTGATATCAAAAATGAAATTTTGGAAAACTGCACTTTATCTTGCAAAGCCCATTATTGATTTGAATCTGAAAACATTATTCCTCTTTTCTTCCAGATAGGGTATTCCATCATGCTACAATCTAATAAACAATTAATTGATCTGAAAAATAAATTCCTAGGTTGTTCTTATTTCCAACACTGTAGTCACAACGGTAACAAAAACCTCTCAGTATAAGAACAGTTACTGATTCAATTTCAACCAAGAAGAACTAAAAATTATTAAATCTGTACATTGGACAAGAAAATGATGCTGGACCTACTCATCAAGCACCAATGCTTACGCCTAGGACATGTTTGCAGCAGCAGATTTTTTCCATTTTTACTAAGAATGAAACTTTTAAGCACAAAGCCTATTCCCAATATGAAAACAGATATCACATCAACAATTCAGATACACCTTATAGCTCCTCATATGAATTGGTTTCTTCAGCTTCACTGTCAGGACATAACATCCATAGCATCCTATGCGAGTATCAAAGAAACATTGTGTATAGATGAACCTTACCGATTCAATAGCGTAACATGGAACCATCATGATAACACCGATCAAAAACTTTTGCTCCTATTTAGGAAACCCAAAATAAAGAACATTTCGTAAGTCAATACAGAAACCAAACAAATGGAGTAGACATGACTAACATGTTCAGAAAAGTATATAAACCTCAGGATTCTTGTATGCTGAGAGGTGCTCAAATAGAAGGTAAAGCGAAAGGACAAGAGTCAAAATTACAAAAGCCCCAGCGATAATAACTGCCCATGTAGGCGCCGTGTAATCCGAAGTGAGAATATTTGATTGAGACTGTATCTTCATCAGATGCATTAACTTCCAGCTGGTCAGCAATTCCAAAGTGACCCAGCATAATGATACCATACCAAAGGCGCCCGAATAGTTACGGACTCAGAGCGACGCCTTATTGACCTAGCCAGAAACATCAATTATAGTCATATTCCAGGATGTTCAACATTTCGCCATCAAAATCAAGCTCTCAACAGCAAAATCTTGCTTAGGCAGTACGAACATTTCTATCCAATCAATTACTATTGACATAATAATAAGTTAACAGCTGATGAAAATTGAAATATTATAAGAATGAATCCGCACAACTAATTAGTAACGGGGCTAAAACTGACCTATTTTTGTACACGCTGTTTCAAATCGTTAACAGATGCAATAAATCAACAGTGACTATCGGGTGGTCGATATTTTAAATGTTGTCAAAAATTTCTGAAAATGGTGTGAGGGAGACTAACAAACAAAATGAAGATCATGAGAGAGGTGAAGGTCGGTTGTAGAAGTTGACTTGATCGATATTTTGCGCCATATAATAGTTGAAATATACCAGTTTCGAGCCGTTTCCGAGCTGGTGATGGGGGAGAGAGAGATGCGGACATGGAAAAAACTACGCACTTACAGATCATATGCCCTAGAGAAACAGAAAAAAAGACAAAAAAAAAAAAGTATTCGGCCGAGTTCGTACCCGTGGACGGTGGCCACCGCAGGCGGTGGCAGGGCCACCTTGCACGTGGTCGTCGGAAGAGAAATACAAGCAATTTGGTTTGTGATTTACTTATAATGGCGTGTTTACTTACCCAATATAACATGGTAAAAATATAACAAATTTGGACTAAAATTTGGAAATAAAATTTAAATTCAGGTCTAATTATAATATTTGTATTTAGCGTGATTTAAAATTAAAACCTCATTTCCAAGTTTCAATTATTTAAAATAAAAATAATATAAAATAGTTATTTCATTAGTTTTAAAGTGATTTGAGAATTAAAATTTCAACAATAAAAATTGTTTATCAATTTATATATATTTTTTTTCAGAAATTATAAATATAGAAATATTAGCTAAAAATGTTTAAATACTAATATTAACAAAAAAATATTTTAATATGAATTCTGCATAATATAAATTAAAATAGATGTCAAACGATACAATATTAACTCTCTGCCATTTAAGTCTATGTCATACGAAACAAATTAAAAAGTGAATAAAAAAAGTGGCAGGGAGAAAGGCTTCTGGATTATATGCTCACGTCCTAAAATATTTTTATGAAAAGTAGGTTATATGGAATACAGATTATTAACCTTTCAGTATATGCTCGAGTGCTGTAAGATTTTTTACGTCTAAATAAATACTCAGTAAAAAATTGGTTAGTTTAGTAAGAAATACAGAAGATATAAAGGCAAAAAATATTGCTTATACACTAAGGGGATTGTTTTTATAAAAGACATTGGGCCTATTCAAGAGATAATTCAAAAATTGTTCAAGCTTAATTTACTTAATATGGTTATTATATAACCGATTTTCTTTTATTATATAATTGATTCTTTATCTGATCATTTACTTCACCCATGTTATTGTTTTGAGTAAGTGATAGAATGAGGGGCGCTGGACGCCCGTATCACGTCGCAGCGCCTACGATGTCACATGGGCCGTTGGATTTCAAAACAAATGGGCTCACATTTTTTTTATAAAATATATATATATATATTTTATTTTTTATTTATTATTTTTTTAAATATGAAAAACGTGGGCCGTTGATTTTAAAATCCAACAATCCACGTGACGCCGTAGGCGCTACGATGCCCATACCGCATCGGAGCGCCCTCGTCCTCGTAAGTGATGTCCTTGGTTTTTAATAAATTTTTCTATTGACAAGACAATCATTTAAAACCAGTTGCATGACAATTAGTTTGTTCTACTAATACGGCTTCTTGGGTCAATTGAATGGAATTCTATGTTCCAAAAAAAGCGATGTTGTCACTGCATGAATTGTTTTGAGAACTCAAATACTGACATTTGGGTTTGAATCTATTCATTTTTGTTGTTAGATCTATCATAAACTAAGCTGGTTAGAGCTTGATTTTAAAATTATTTGTCATAATATATTTGTTGGGTCCAATACTAAAGCCCAAGAAGATTTGGAGCCCAACCCACGGAACAGGCGCCTAATGGGCCGTCAAAGCCCAACGACACAGGATGCATATATGGCAGACACAGTCAGCAGCCAACAAGCGCTTCCTACAACTCATTAATGCAGCTGCCGGTGAACGGTAAAAGAGTAGAGGAAACCGGCCAATGAAGAAACAGTCAACGCTGCCAGCTTCGATTCGGACGGCCGCCCACATACGACCCGCCAATCCAAACTCAAAGGGGAGACCAAGTGTGGCCGGCAATATCCGGTAGTCTGCTTGCCACCGCTAAACGATAGCCGACACGCCGGCAATCATCAACAGCGATCAAAAGCCAATGAACCATACCAACAGGAGTTCTCGCACTCAATGCCCCTCGTTAGGGGACCTATAAAATCCCTTTTCTTCAACAAAGATGGGATCGGTCAATCGAATCCGGGACGATTAACTCAGTGCTGCGAGCCTTAAGCTTACAAGCTAACCTCCAAATCCAAACTCCTCAGCCTACTCAGGCGACAGGAAGTCAGCCACCCCGCAGCGGTGCACCTAGGGAGCCAAGTCTCCCACCACCCGCTCATTACTCTCCCACACAAACATACATGCACCACCCACGCATTTACAACACTAATCCACACACCTT